>JAADWU010000347.1:0-13695 GCA_023336255.1 Pythium graminicola
ATGGGGTTGTGTCAACATAGGATGGTGACCATTTTTTAGAATGAAACGGACACGTGGAGATACACACTCAATGCGAACGTAGTTGATCCAGTACAACCTACCTTTTGACCAGATTCGTTGGATGACCTTCACAGGTAAGAGTCTAACCGGTCCATCGTGGACCAGTCAAAGTTCGACTCTTTGACAGCGCTTCCCGCTCACTTGTCTTTGTTGCCTGGTTGGTCACTGACCAACCAGGCAACAGACTCTGCTGCAGAGACCGTTACCGTAATGAGCATGCCGCCGATGGAGGTTTCGTGCCCATCCTTCTGATTACGTACGAAGGCAAACGAATTCTGGTTGGACGATGGGATTATGACCCTTTGGACCTATCGAAGAGATTTTGACCAATCATAATCATTCATCTCAGGTGGAATGTCGGTCAGTTAAAGTTGGGATATATGACAACATAAATTTAGGTGCATTTGAGCACCCAAATCGCACCTCCTTCGTGTCCAGCGTTGCAGTTCGGGAATCTTCCATGCAACTTTTCCACGTTGTCGCATTCCTTGCACTTGGGATAGGATGAGCATGTTTGCCGACCATGAGGAGAGTCACTAAACATCCCACACCATACCCTGTATGAGAGCAATCCTGGTTTCAGCCATGATTCATGGTGCATGAGCACAATGACAATGATGGTCTTTGAATTTCAAGTGTGTTTATCCTGCGACTAGCTTGCGTCATCTACTGTATCATCCTACCGAGACTGTACGACATCGTTTTCTCAAGGGCTCGACGTGTCTCTATTTCGATCGGAATACCACGACCTGGGCGAGACGCACCAGTGCATCGCGTGCTGGTGATGGTGCATACTGCATGGCTGCTTGACACGCGAGCTCTGCTTGTCCTATTGCCAGTGCCTTGGATCGTGCAATGCCTGTACTCTTATCCACAAGCTCAGACGCCTAGAAGAATGGAAATGTTAGACAATAGTGATCCCCATAGTCCAACGAGATGGCACATCGTACCAATTCAATATCACCGTCCTTACTGAACTTGCGGGCCGAGAGTTCCTTGAGCACGGGGAACTCTTCCTGTGCCAAGAGCAGTGGAGCTGTCGAGAGACCCGACTTGAGATCAGCCAACAAGGGTTTTCCACTCTGTGTGCCTTCGTAGTCGAGGACATCATCGATCAACTGCATCAATGGCGTGAGTCTTCCAAGTCTATCAAATCAAAAGATCCAAAGAACGAACCTGGAACGCAAGGCCAATGTGGCGACCGTAGGCAAAGCCCATATCGCACGTGTGTTCGTCGTGCTTGCCAAGTTCAAGGGCGGCACGACAACTGTTCGCCATGAGCGACCCAGTCTTATAGTAGTTCTTACGCAAATAGTATTCGAACGGCGAGATGTCACTGCTGTCAGCATTCTTCATCTGCATGACCTCGCCCTTGACGAGATGCTCGATTGCTGTGGACATGAGCTCAATGGCTTCGAGGCTACGCAAACGAGCGAGATAAATTGATGACCGAGCAAGCAAAAAGTCTCCAGCAAGGATCGAGAGCTTGTCGCCAAAGACCTTGTTCACGGACGGCACACCACGACGCGTATCAGCCTCGTCGATCACGTCGTCGTGCAACAGACTCGCGGTGTGGATCATCTCCCTGCATTACATTTCAAGTTATAAGAACTATGAGTTTGCGAGCACCATCAATTCGACGTACGTGATCTCAGCGAGACGCTGTTGGGCTGCGGCTGTGAATTCCTCCGACTGGGTAGTCGGGAGAGGCGCCCCGATCGCGCGACGATGGGCCTCAGCTGCCTGTGAAACCAATAGAACCATGGTCGGACGGACTTTCTTGCCACCATCATGCTCGAAGAAGTAACGCGCGACGGCCGAGAGCACAGGGTGATCCGAGCCGAGGATACGTTTGATGCTCTCGGTCACTGAGACCATGTCGCCAGCCACGAGAGCGAACGGATCGGCGAGCAAGTCTTTGTCAGTGTGGAGGTACTCGATGTGGTCGCCATTCAATGATGACGAGCTATGGAGAAAATGGTTAGGTCAGCTTCAAGGTCTAACCATCGACGTACGACAAACTCCACGTACGCGCTGAAATCTGTCGTGAGGTGGTGATGGAGCCCTGACCCATTCACCCGCGCATAACCTGCCGCTGGATCCAAAATTGACACGGTTGGTTCATCCTAATAACCGCATTTTCCATCGTTTAGGCGGTGGTTAGGCCTCCTCAGTCACACGTTGATTCACTTACCACCGCGGCCGCTCCCAGCCACAGATTCGGGTTAGACTCGAGGTCCGCACGCAACTTGCCAGCCACCGCCCGCACAGCACTTTCACGGAGGCTGCTCATCAGCGCATGGCCATTTTGGCGTGCGACGATGCTGCGTACGGGACGGAGAGCGCTCTGCATGCTCGTGGCTTGGCTTCCGTCGATGGGACTGGCAGTGCTGCGTCACTCGTCAATTTGGACGGTGGTTCGGTTGTCACTTTTTGTTGTGCTAATGTTGCTGTTGAGGTTATCTATGTTGCCTGAAAGGTGCATAAGGCGTCCTACCGTACGTTTGCTCATCAGTGCGCTCTTGGATGTAAACCAAAACAAGGTGAGGCTGACCGTCAGTGGAATCTTCTGATGAATAGCGTGACGCCATTGGCGTCTAACGGTGCGTCTAACGATGGGTCGCCGCCTCGTAAGAAAGCGCGCAAAGGCAAGAAGAAATCCAAGGCAGAGCGACTCTCAAGAGGACTAAATCTAACCACGACAAGCTCTGCAACCGTTCAAGACACAACCGTGTCTTTTGAGGAGCTACAAAATCTGCTTGATGCTCCGGATGCAACCACCAGTGCCCATTGGGACCGCGCACAGGCCGTCACCATGCGTCTCGCGACACCGGAAGCACGACAGCTCATGATCCGACGTTTAGTCTTTAAACGTGAGGCCCACAAGGCCGCTGTCCATTATGCACGACGACTCAGAATCTCGTCGGATGAGCTACTCGAGGTCCTCCAAGAGGGTCGCGATGATGCAAAGTGTCTTGCGGTCGCGCGGTTCTTAGCTGACGCCGGTACACATCTAATCGACAATGCCACTCGGATCTCCGAGTTTATCATCCCATGGCTAGATGCCCACAAGGCGAAGAATGCTGCTATAGTGAATGTGGAGGAATTTACGAACCCATCGGTGTTTTCGGCGTCCGTACGATGTGTGCTGGGTCCCCATGTAGCGCAGAAAAAGCCAAAGATGGAGTTGGAGAAGATAGAGTTGCAGCACGCGCTCGTGAAGGCTATATTGGGGGATCCAGTGTCAGTCGAGGCGCACGCGGGGACTGCGCTGAGATACGCTGCGTCGTTCACGTCGGCGTTACAAGATGCACGACTCACCGTCATTGATCTTGTTGATGTCACTCCAAGAAATAACATAGACACCGAGCATCAACGTCGCATAGCGCTTGCTCACCGTGTCGAGGAATTTCTTCAAAAGCTATGGCCTGACGCACGGGTAGTCGTATTTGGCTCGTCGGCGACCAAGCTGCTCCTCATGAATAAGGAAGCAAGTGCCGACGACGTGGATTTGTGTGTGCTACTGCCATCGTGTCCACAGTTTCTCGATGCCACAGCATCATTGGTGGCCGACATTAAGGATCACTTGGCGCTCTATCTACCCGGCGACGTTGTCGCTGTGACGCGTGCACGGGTGCCGATCGTCAAGTGGACGGACGCAGAGACGCAACTACAGTGTGATCTTTGCGTCAATAATGTTGCAGCGCTGTGGAACACGCAGCTCACGCTTGGACTAACGCAAGATGATCTTGTGCGTAAGTTCTCCTTGTGGATGAAACGATGGTACAAGTCCCATCGCCACGAAGACGGCTTTGCGGCCGGGCTAAGTTCATACGGGATGCAGTTGTTAGTCTTCCACTTTCTTCATCGCGTTGGCCTAGTTCCATCATCTTTTGATTTTGGTCCACTGATACTAGACGCCACAACACTTCACCAACCAGATCTCGAGTCCGAGATCCAAAAACGTGTCCTCCAAGCCATCGAAGCCGCTCGTCAATCTTCCCAGCCACTCAGGGAGCACTCAAGCCTGTGGTCCCTTGTGGTTGGATTCTTTGAGTTCTACGGTGCCAATACGTTTGATTATGAACACCATGTCGTGAGTTTGCGACAGCCTTGCCTGACGAAGACCGACAAGGAGTGGACGCGTCGAAATTGGCGGTTCTCACTGAGTATCGAAGACCCAATCGAGATGGACCGCGATCTGGGAACTCTCTTTTCCCGCGTCTCGCTCACACGCTTTCGTCTAGCACTTGTTGCCGCCTGCATTCGCATCGCTGAAGCCCACGCTGCGGGTGAGACCACGACAGCGACGGCCCAAGCACGTGTACTAAACTCTCTCCTCCAGAATTCCCAAACTTGAACCTCGATCTCGAAATAGATTGCGAGTGTCTTTGGTAGCGTTCAGGTGGGCTGAATGGGAGTCTTGGGAGACGAGAACGTGCCTTCTACGACAAATGGCAATCCCAAGTACTGCAACAGCGGCAATGCCTTCGCCAGCGGCTGTAAGCGATCGTGAGGCTGAGAAACGACGCCAACTGCAAAATTTCTTGGTGATGAAAGCGTTCAATTTGCGCAAAGGTCAGCCATTGACACTTGCCCAGCAATTCCAGTTCTTGCGCAAACTCGATGCATCGACAGGAAGAAGCTATCTCGAACTCGGCCCGCTGTGTGAGTATTTGTCAATCCCACCATTCCGTCGAATGATCTTGTGTCAGATCTTTCGCTTGGAGGCCGATTCAACGACAGCCCGACTGGATTTTGATGCCTTGTTACGGTTCCTCCAGACGGCAGCAGTCCAGGCAGCTAGGGAAGAGCGAGAACTTCGCAAGGAGTACAGCTGCGGTTCACTGCCGGAGCCACCTCATTCGAGCAAATCACAAGGAAACCAGTGCGATATGCATGCGATGGTCTGTTTTGCACCGAGTCTTCTATCGATGCAATTTGCACGACCTCCACCGGCGCCTGGACTGTGGAAGAAACGGGAGATTACGATCCAGGAACGAATCACCGAGTACACCAAGATCGATGAGTCGGGTCGAGCCCAGCACTTGGTCGAGAAAGAAAAGCACCAGAGTGAGGTTGTGCACATGGAATCACTCGCTGGCGAGTTTGCACATCGCGAAATCACGCACTTTGAGCAACTTGAGAAGCTCAACGACGAAGTTGTTCATCATGAGACTGGACGGGAAGAGTTCGTCCACCTCAAGTCGCAGCACGACGAAATTTCCAAGTTTGAATCATCAATTCCGACCGCAAACAATGCCACCCGCCCGGATGAGTGTGAGCAACCACCACCATCGCCGTCGATCAAACGAGATCCTTCGGCCACCGGAGACGGAGGAGCGAGAGCGTTTCCCAGTACTTCACGCGATGGCGAGCCGCCGTTGGAAATGACACCGGAAGAAGAGGAAGCATTCTACAAGTACCAACAACAATATGCCTCCATGAACGGCGATGCAGCGCAAGCCGTCGATACAGAAAATGAAGGGAAAATGGACGAGGGCTACCCGATGGACTAAGACTACAAGTAAGTATTCCACAATGGAGAGAAACGATTGGGATCTATGTAAAATACGATACCTCTATGATGAAGATAGTTGACGTAAATGTAGCTCTACGTTGACACCGACGCAGCCGTAATCTCGGGTTCTTCTGGTTCACCGCCGCTACTGCTGTTGCTACTGACAAGGTAGCCACTGCGCTTGAAGCTCCCTGCGTCGTCGCTCGTGACGCTGCTGCTGTCCGACTTGGTCGATGGTGGCGCCGACGGAGCCTTCGTATTGTTGTCCTTTTCCTTCGACAGATTGTTGCGTTCAGCATAACCAATGACATCAGCGAAGTAGTCGACAAGTTCCTGGCACGTGAGTCCTTCACGGGAGATGATCTTGAGAGGCGACACTTCGAGATGTTTGGTGACATCTTCACTCACTGGATCCTGGTCCGCGCCCGGAGAGAAGGCAATCTCAAGACGGAACCGCTGGGGGTCGTCTCGCGCGTACTGGAAGCGCTCAAACACGCGAACTACAAAATGGGTCATGTAGCAGAGCTCCGGGATGTCCTCAATCCACTTCTTAGCATCCTCACTCGTCGGCGCCTTGATTGGGCAGTCATCACGACCGTACCGAAGGACGTTGAGTAAGGTGTGCAGGTGCGATTCGCTCGTGAAGTACAGGCGCGTGCGGACTGATCGATGCTTCGATTTGATCTCGTGCTTGTCCTTGGCATAGCTGGGGTTCAATCGGTGCGTCGTGCCGATCCGTAGACCACGCGCAAGATCCAGATCGTCCTTGATCTTCATCAATAGCGTTCGGCACATCGCCGAACCAATGTAGATCTTTTCGTTCTCATTGATGCCGTATTCTTGCGGGACGAGGGCGTGAGCTAGTGATGACGCAATGTCCAGCACTTCCCGAATGTTCGTCAGATGGAGATGGGAGTTGTGAATCGCGTCATATCGGATGCAGTCATGTATATCCGGAATTTTGGACAAGTCATACGTCTCAGTCTTCTTGCTGTAGAAGTCACGGTAGAGCTTAGCCCAGCGTTCTCGCATCATTTCCAATGTCTCACGACCACATGGTTCAGGGTACAAAGCATCTTCCTCGGGGATCAAACTGCTGTAACGGAAATTCGCTTTTTGCTCGTCCGTCGTGTACGCATGGATGTGACCACCTGGATGGGCTCCAATACGACTACGTGTCGCACTGGCACTGCGAGAGCGTTCAAGAACACCGCTGTTGTTCTCATGGCGTGAAAGGCGCGTGAGTGGATCCTGCTCTTGGCGGGTCTTTTTCTTGGTGAGTTCTGCCTTTACCAGCGCTTTTCCTTGGAGGATCTTCGTCAATTGATCTTTCAGCTTGCTCAGCAATTTATGCATGAGTTCCATTTTCTTGATGGGTTGATCGACGCTTGTGAGAGCTTGAGCGACTGACCGAATCAGTCGCGACGACGAGTCGATGAGCTCAGCAAAGTTGTCCCCACGGTGGATTATCGAGTGGAGACGTTGCTTCACCTTCATTATGATTTCCTGAGCCTCGGAGCCGGATTGGTCCAGCATTGAATCGGCATCTTTGGACTTGAGCACCAATCCGACGAGAATTGGAATGATGTCACCTTCTAGCTCCAGCAGACCCTTGGCAAACGAAGCTGCCGTCTTCTGCACACGCCCTTCATCGCTGGTGTAAATCTTGAGATCGTGACGGTACGTGGAGTGCAAGCGAATGAGGCCACCATCGCCACCCGGATATAGTTTCTGTCGGAACTTTTGACCCAAGCGTTCAGCTTGTTCCATGCCCGTATGAGTCAAATCACCACCCCATTTCAGGATCAGCATCAGCTTGCTTGCACGCAGGACAGGCTCGCCCTCACCATCTTGGTCTTCAATGGTCTCGTACTCTTTGGGCTTGAGTTGGACCTTGCGATTAATACCCACCAGTTGCCAACGTTGGAGGACGTCACGCAAGGTGCGATATCCCTTCATTCGGTCGTTGGAGTCTTCACCGTACGACACCTCTCGATCGTTCAAAAACGCCAAAAACTCGGGATCACGTGCTTCGTACAACTGAATGAGTTCCTTGCTAACGGCCAGCAACTCTTCGAGATCTGCCACTGCCTTGATCTTCAAATCCTTCTTCTTCTTCTTCTTGCTGCCATCGTCACCACCCATTCTCGATTCATAGTACTTCAAGAACGATGGATGGCACACAATCATCTTCATCTTTTGTTTGGGTGTGCGATCACCATGGCGGATGACTGCGAGTACACAGCGCAGTTCTTCTTCTTGAACGTCAGCACCAACTGGGATCTGGGCGTGACTCTCCGATGCAAGGTGGGTGACTGGTTCTGCCAGCTCCCCATTGACGTTGACACAACTGTTCTTTGATGTGAAGCGCAGGGTTGGTGATGTCAGCGACGACAAGCTGAATGGGTCCACCGTCGTCTCCTTGCCTGATGCCTTGTTTTCGAGACTTTTCACGAGGTACTTGGCCATGAGCGTCGCACAGTCGTCATAGTACTTTTCCGAGTTCTTGACAAAGCTCCAGCCGTTCACATCACACACATAGGATGCATCTTGAACTCGAAGGATATCAAACCCGCAAATCGTTTGACCGAATGCACGACATACCTTGTACGCAATTTCCTTTTCTTTCGGCGACAAGATCACCGGGTATCGTACTTCTTTACCATCAGCGTCACGCACAACACGTCCATCGAGCACTGGCGACTTGCGGGCTTCAGCGTGGGCATAGTTGGGTCCAACGGTATATACCTTGACATCGGTACCTTGTGTCGAGAGGAATTCTTCGTAGATAAATGAGCCATTCTTGCGCACAGTATTGAGTCGTGGCTCATACGCTGATGATCGATTTCCAATCTTTCGAAAGAGTTTCTTGCATCCACCACCAGCATTCATGGGGTAGTAAATGTGAATATTATGATCTTCCCCATCGACGGGCTTTTCCACAAATGGTTTGACAATGCGGACACCATTGACTTCAATATAATCTTCGCTTTCCACCAATTCTGTGGGTAGCTCGCCATTGTATGTATCACGATTCATAAATACATGCCGTGGGGTGGGAATCCCATGTTCTTCCAACGTTCGATAGACATCTCGTCGATCCAATAACAAATCTTGTTTTGGTAAATCATTGATAACCACCGGATGATGCAATGCAACGTATTCTTTTGCTTTGGCCATCGGAAATCCAGTGGAAAAGAATGCAATGAGTGCATCACACTTAGGCCATTGGGTCACCTCCTGTTCCAAGATCATCTTGTCACCAAACACCACCACACGAAAGAGATGGCGTGGCAATCGAGAGAGAATTTCTTTCATTGGGGTCGAACGGGCTTTCTTGTCCATGGCACATACACCAATGGTGTACGTGGCAGTGACATTGTCCTCATCGTCGTCGTATTCCTCAACTACACTCGTTTCGCTCTCTTCCGACTGGGTGTTGCTGTCGTCAGGCTCTTGATTATCATCGGCAATCGACGGCAACATGGTCATTTCCTTGGTGTCCATGGTGTTGTTCGTGAGGAATCAGAAAAGGATATGTGCCAACGTTGGTTCCGTTGTTGTTGGCAAAGGGCCAACAAACCACAATTGCTTCAGTTGATGATGCTCCCGAATGGCCAAGCCACCGTGTTGAACAAACCAACAAATTTGGCCAACAGAAACCACCAACGGAAGGAAACCACCAACCCTTGACGTCTCTCTCCCTGGTGGAAAAAATAGTGATCATCATTCTGACCAGCTGGTCGACCATCACAATGTCCACTAAGTACGTCTGCGTACTTAGGAAATCGATTTGAATCGATACCTGAGAAATTCGGGACAGGTGTCCCGAATGTGAATGAAAAGGGAGCGCGGGGTGGGGTCGGCTGCGCGCGCGTTTTGTGTTGGGTCATAGGCGGAGGGAAATTTTGTGTCGATTCCAAAAGCGCTTCGAGGCTCCACGCACGCAGCCCATTGACGACCCTACGTGTGCTGTGTCGTCTTCTCCGTGTACTCTATTCGTAGAAGAGATCAAGAGCTATCTTCTTGTGTGTTTGTGGCTCCCAGAGACCTTCTACACGTTGAGTTACAAGCGTCCAAAGACAAGTCACGGAAAGTAATGGATCAGGTGCGTCTCCCTATGATGACTCGAACGGTTGTTTCCATCACTCATTATGTCCATTTCTGTTGGATTGTAGACCGGAGCAAGCGTACCGTCTGCGCCTCGTGTCCTTGGTGCTGGGGTCACGAGCACTGGCTGTGTGGTCTGTGGTTTGGATCAAAACGCCAACCAAATCTTGTTGTGTGATGGCTGCGATGCCGAATACCACACCTACTGCCTTGCCCCGCCGCTTAAAGAGATCCCTGAAGGTGACTTTTACTGCAAGAGCTGCAAAGATGCGAAACGGCACCTCACGGGCAAAGCTTCATCAGCGTCATCATCAGCATCGGCAACGGCCAACGGTCCGACGCAGGCTGGTCTGACGGTGCAGGACGAGCACGATCGGATGGTTCCAGTGCGCTCGGAAGACGTACGTGAGTCCAAGTACAAAGGTGTACTGAAACTCCTTCACAAAGGTGCCAAGAAACCGTTTGTCGCACGCATTGAAAAAGACCGCAAGTTTGTTCAATTGGGTCTCTTTAGTAGTGAAATTGAAGCAGCTCATGCGTATGACAAGGCAGCGATTCAAATGTTTGGTCATAATGCGCAACTCAACTTTCCGCATTTGCACGATGGATTCGTACGGGCCACGACGACCGACGCGAGTGCGACGATGTCGACAACGGCACGACCACCACCAGCTCCAGTTGCCTCAGCGTCACCTGCAACGACGATGATGACGTCACCAGGGATTGGAGTGGCCAGTCGTGGGCGTGGTCGAGGTCGAGGCCGTGGAAGTGGAAGTGGAAGTGGAAGTGGTGGACGAGGAATGCGTGGTGGTGCGACTGCCAGTGGTGGCGGACGAGGCAAGCGACGACTCGATGATTCACCAGTGCGAGACGCATCGGCGGCGTCCAGTGGTGATGTGACCCCGAATAGTGCTGTCAAGAAGCGCAAGGCTCACGTAGCAGGTGATGTGGCTACGGATACGCCGATTACGACAGGCACGCAGTATCTGGGTGTGCAAGTGTTCCGTGGATACGCCCATGCACAAATCACCGTGAATGGCAAGATCGTGAACCTCGGCACGTTCCCAACAGCAGTCGACGCAGCAACAGCTTATGACAAGGCAGCACTCAAGTACTTTGGAGGTGAGATGGGGGCGAAGGATGCTCAGCATGATCGGATTGTGCTCAACTTTCCCAACAAGCGTGCCGAGTTACTGAAGCAACTGATCGAAGATAATATGCATCAGAAGGCACGACAAGCTAGTGGTTCACAAGTGACTGCCGGGTCCTCATCGGCCACCAGTGCAAACCGTTCAATGCAGAGTGCGAAGCACAATCTATCCATCAAGAAACTTGAGAACTGGGTACTGAAGCTACAGCGTTCAGTAAAACTTGTCGAAGCCGCCCACCGTGTGCAATGGGATGGGCTTCCGCTGGTCAAGCCTGAAGAGCAGCCCACTGAAGAGGATGCGAATGCTGATACTGAACAGCATGAGATCAAGCTGGAGCTGATTGCCGGAGCAGGTCCAACCATCAAAACCGATTTCACCAAGAAACAACAGCGTTTGCGAACCGGTGCATCTGACGTCCAGCACGCTGTTGACTTGATGATTCAGGAGCTCAAGATCTATGCTGATGATACTCCAGTCGATACAGCGTTTATCCCTCCACCCCGTAGTCACGCTCTACTCGATTTGATGTCAACGTCTCGCTTCTTGAAATTGTGCAGCACGATCAACGAACTCGCTCACTTCGACGTAACTGGGGCCAAAAGCGATGGAAAGCAACCAAACAGTGACGGCTCATCTATTGATGAATCCTTTGAAGCGCTGGTACAGACCGTTGTCGACTACAGAGCCCGTCTTCAGATGTCAGCGGCATCGGAGAAACAAAAGTTGGCCAGCCTCGTTGATTCAGAGAACAGCGAGCCGACGAGTCCAGCCCGATGTACCGTGACAACTGCAGCAGACGGCAGCGGAATTGACCGACTCTCTCGCGAGATGCTGGAAAGCGCCAAATACGTGAAACGAAAATTTCAGCGAGCTCGCAAGGTGAAGAAAGTCAATGAAGTGATTGAGCCAGCCGCTGAGGACGGTGAGGAACACAAGGAAGACGATGGGGAACAGAAGGAGGAGGAAAGTGTCTCAGTTTCTGCCGTGGATGACCCCAAGGCGAATGATGATACGACGAGAGTTGACTCTGAGGAGATGGATGTTGAGCGTGACGAATCCAAACCTATCGCAACAAGCTCAGAAGTGATTGAGAAGCCGGTGGACACGGAGGGCGGTTCCATACCCGAGAGTGGCGAACCCGTGGAAGATGTCAGTATTGAAGTCACCGCCGCCGAAGTAGCCGATGAGAAAGTGCGACCAGAAGGTGACGAGGTGAGCGAAGATAAGACCAGCGAAGACGCAGTTGTTGACGCTGTACCAAAAGTCGATGCACCTGAATTGGATAGTGCAACTGTGGTTACCACTGACGATGCGAAGAATACTAGCGACGGGAAGGGGCCGACGGAGTCATCTGAGGGTGAAACCTCTTTGAGGGAGAAGTCGACTGGTGAGAATGTTGATGCTGCGGTTGAGAGCGCTGGTCCCAGTGACGTGAATGCGCCAACAGAGAACGTGCCGCAGGAGGAAACACATGAGTTTGTAGAAGCCGCCGTGGAGGCAATTGATGCTGCTGACCAAGACATGGAAGATGTGTCAATGGAACCCAAAGATGAAGGTTCTCATGACGTCGTAGCGGAAGGGAACACAGATACCACTGAAGTGTTGATTGTGCCAGTTGAGCACGTTGAAGAAGATCCAGAAGAAACAGTCGTTGAAGAAGTGTGGGAATACTGTCTTGCCCTCAAGCCACAACAATCATCCAGTCGAGGTGCTGGTGAGAAGGATGGTCTATGGCGACTTGTTCCACTTCAAAGCAAGCGTGGTGAATTCGTTGACGACGTGTTCCTGACGGACGAAGAAGTAATTGAGATTGAGGTAACTGAAGCGGAAGTGTGTGGTATAGCACAGAAGGATGAGAACCAAGACGGATATTCGACTTCGCCTTTGGTCGAGTTACACAAGGACGAAGTCGCGCTGCGCGAGTGTGTAAAACACGAGGCAGACCGCCGTGCCGCATTGGAAGGTGTTATCAAGATCGAGCAGGAACGACTGAGTCAAGTATTCGTTATTTATCGGCGTATGCTTGAGGGCATCGCTGTCAAAGCAAGCGAAGCGCAAAAGAAGCATCAACGAATTACCAGAGACATTTTGCTGGTGGAGCTGATGAAGCAGACTTTCGCACCTATTCTCGACGAGCTGCTGGAGCAGTGTGACTCTGTCTTCATGCAACGGTTGGAGAAGCTGGCAGATCGCTTTGAAGATTTCCAACAGGAGTTTGATTATTACACGGACGCACTTCTCAGCGTCGCTGGTAATCAACTAGGTGAACAATCGCAAGAAAACGGCCACATGAAGGATGAATCTGAGCCGATCGTTGCCAGCGATGCTGACGTCGAGATGGATGATGAAGATGATGTTGAAAGTTCCGGTTTACGAGGCGCATATGTCTCTTTCTACATGGAGGAGATTGAGGCGCTTTGGAAGGAGCGATGTCGAGCAGTCGAAAGCCTGTATGCAATTTTACGAACACTTCCTGTCAGTGGAGCAGACAAAGCGACTACTGAGGGTACCGATGTGGTCGCTGTCGTTGAACCTCCCACAAGCTCAACCTTGTTGCGTCGTCGTGTTATCGAGAACCTCGAACAGTGGAAGAGTGTTGTGTGGCCAGTGCAGTTAGCGACCCCTACTTTTATGAGTTCGTTCATGAGCGACAGCACGAGCAAAGCACCAGTCGCCTCGCTTTTGGGTGCACCGAAGCCGATTGAACCGAACCCGATCAACACTGCTTTGGGTGAACTCAAGCAGATTATCATTGACTTAACTCAAGAGAGTCCGACGAACGTGACTCCTCGTGTTGTTCGCCACTCGACCTTGGTCGTTTATCATCCAGTATTCTTGGAGCATCAAACGCCG
>JAADWU010000348.1:0-13684 GCA_023336255.1 Pythium graminicola
CAGCATCGATCACTGTGGTTTTCTGGATGAGATCATTCTCATGAATGATGATACTGGATTCGCCCACAAGAATACGATGCTCTTGAGCAAAGATACCTTCTCGTGGAATGTGCTCAAAGCTCCCAATACCCGCCCCCCAAAGTCAAACATTTCCATCCAGTTTTCCGACGGCAGTGGCAAAACCTTTTCGATCTCTACGTGAGAGTCATCCAAAAGCACCAACTTGCACCCACGACAGTAGAGCTTGCTGTAGCTTTGCACCCGCAACTCCTCCTGAGAGGTTTGACTAAAGGATGAAAAGCCATCAACAGTCTCCTTGTCACTTGGACTCACGGGCAGTCGCACGTAAATGTGATCATCCTAGAAGCGATCCAAGAATCATGAGTTCTGTCCAAACAGACACCTCATGGAGAAGCCATACCTTGGTAATGATGCTGCAGTTCTCTGCGTCAACTTTGCGCTCGAGCTCGACCGTCCACCACGCACCCATGCCCGACGACAGCGTGACTTTCGTGAGCTCCACACTGATGCTCAATACACTTGTATCAATATCCGACAGCGCAATCTCGGAGCCCAGACTCAGATAGCAATGATAGCAGCCAATATTGGCATGATACTCAACGAAAGAGTCTTGCACTGGTGGCAACACACATAGCGCGTCTTCTACTTGTAACTGACTCAGGCCTTGGACCAGTTTGGCGGCCGCGACTTCCATATCGCGCTCGTACTTGCACTCAGTGGCTTGGGCTGCCTCTGCTTCGGCACGCGCCTCCTCCACCCGTTGACGCATCTCCTTTACCTCAGCCAACGCACGCGCATGTTCTTCTTGCGCAAGGCGATACTCTTCCAGCAACTGCGCAGCATCCATGGTGATCCTTGCGGAACTGCTGGCTGTTGGATCGGCCTAAACACGGTTTTGTGAAACAGTTAAACGCCTTTTACCTCGTCGAATTGTAGTCTTCACATTCAAAGTCTAGGTGATGATTATGAAAATTCTATTATCCTCATTTATGTCGTGACACTAGCCAGCAGCTCCTCGTATCGGGACACGAATGCTTTGGCCACATTTGCCATTCGGATATTTGGGTGGTCGCAAAGTCGTTGGACGTGGTTCATCATTGTATTGGAGGAAACCGACGCAAACGCCGGCGAATCCAAAAGAAAGTATGTGATCGTCAGTGCAGACAAGGCAGTATTGAACACGCTCCGCTGTCGCTCGTGCTCACGTCGGTCCTCATCGCTCAGTGACTCACGAGCCATTCCCTCGACGAGATCCATTGGAATTGCCTTGACTTGTTTGAGCACGATTGCGACGCCATCGCTCTCAATAAAACTGATTTGAAGAGAAGGGTCGGGAATACAATTACAAATACCGCCCATGGCACACTCCATCAGCAATCGCTTCGACCTGACGTCGTTTGCGTTCTCATCGCGCCGTCTGTGTTCTCGTTGCCCAGAGAGATGAGTATTGCTCGTATCTTTCTCATGATCGTTTCCATCCGCCGAAATGATCTCTACGAAGAGCTTCATGACGTGGAGGCGATTGAGGACCGCATAATTGATGGGATCGTACGCAAAGTTGGCCAAATTCGCAACTATTTCTTCTCTGCGGAGTCGATCGGGTGACCGCGTGTACTCATTGACGAGCTGTTGTAAGTATTCGTGGCGTGGCGTTCCCGACTGCCCCTGCCGCGCCGCCAAACGATCACGATTCGACAGCATTGGGTTGGGACTCCGAAGGCAACCTCGACCCCCTAAGTTAACCCCACAAACTCCATGAACCCATCTGAATTGAAGCGATTTGTGCCGCGTCTCACCGCCCTGCTACCCAGCACACATGTGAGTTCCGACGTGAACTAACACTGTCATAGACTGTCCGTTCATGACTCGCAACTCAGATGAAACGCTGGATATGTGTCCCCAAGCAAAACCGCTTGGATCGTTCAATCGCGCGGACAGATGGAGACATGACTCAGGTGGGGAACGACGACTGTCGTGGCGTGTAACTAGCATACACATCCACTAAATCTCAACGCTAGAAATCAACGATACGATCCGACACCAACGATGTGAACGCAATCAACAATGACATCGAGGTGATCGCACACGACTACGCTAGTGGAGCCACAAAAAGACTCATGAAGAGACTAGATCAGTCACTTGAAGTCTCCATACATTGGGCACCTGCTTCACTTGGTGGAGAGAATCGAACCCTCTTCGGGGGAGGAGACCGATGGCTTCATGTCAATCGTCAAAATTTCAATTTCAATCCGTTTTCCGTTTTTCTGTTGTTTTCAGTCCGGTCATCCGCCCAAGCGGAGCGGGTAGGTTTCGTCCACCTCCCCTAACCCTGTAAAATAGGTTGTATCTCACTTTGGATTGGCCAAAATAATCAAAACGAGGTCAAACTGGATCTCCCCTTTCCCTAATTGGTTGGTTGACTTGGGTGTGCAAGGGGAAGAACCTCCTCTCTCTCCGCTCCCCTCCTCTTTCGATAGAGGAGGCGGAGTGGAGGAAGAGGCGGCGCGGGGTGCTGGTCGAGTCGTTGTAGTAGTGTGGGCAGTGGCAGCAGAAGCACGTTTGTCTGCCTCGTGGACTTCATTTCGTCCGTAGACGGCGGTCCCCCGAGAGTAGTAGTTTGTGTATCTCCTCCCCTGCTCATGGCGAAAATGACGCCCGAGGAGATCCAAGGAGATTACCAATGCACACTGCATGTCGAAGATTACCGTGTCAACAAGAAAGCTGAGTTCAAGGTCGTAGTTCACATTCAATTCTATTCGTCGCGGACTCATTCCGTTGGCTCAACGAGTTGGCACATTTGGCGAGGATTCACAGCCTTCCGCAAGCTTGATGAACAACTCCGGAAGCGCAATGCAGCACATCTCAAAGGAATCAAGTTTCCACCACTCTATCGTCGTCGCTCACTCTTTCGGTCCAATCTCAATGCGGAATTTCTTGAACGTCGAATGCGTGAGCTGGATAATTATCTCGGAATGCTTGCGCGGAGTTCACAACTCGTTGCGTTTCACATCATGTCGGTCCAGAGCCAAACTATGAAGGCGTTTGTGGGATTCTCGAATGGATTTGGTACCGATCCACATTATGAAGAGCAAGATGCGATGCTTCGACCATCCATGTCGATTCTTGCGCCGCCGCAGATCGCTGCGATGCGCGAGACCCAGAGCGTGATGGGTGATGATGATGATGATTTCCGATCTGTATCGTCGAGTAGCACGTTTACTTCGGTTGCATCATCCAATTACTCGGCCGCGACACCGCAACATGGTGATTATCGATGGTCGGGGACGGGGTTTGTTGGAAGCGCAAGTTTTGTGCGACCACCGCCGGGAGCTACTGCTGCTACAACCCCAATGAATGGCTTGACACCCAGTAATCAGTCATTCTCTGGCCATCGTAGTTCCAACGCACGCGGCAGTTGGTTCCCCATGACCGAATCGATTGTTGAGAACGTCTCCACGCCATTGGGCATGCGCCCATCGGTCTCCATGTCGCGTAGCTCCATGATGAGCATTACCCCCTCGAACGTTATTACACCAGAACTAGACGAGCAACGCGCCAAAATGGAAGAACAGTTGCTCAAGTGCGAGCTCATGGGCGTTGGTATGCCCCCTGATGGTTCGTGCTTGTTGCACTGCGTCGTGTACGAAATGTTCCCACTCCAATGTTTGCGTGACTATCCTCCAACTATGGCTGTTGTGAATGTCGGTGCGGCCGATGGCATGGCCCCCCGACGTGTCGCTGCGGCTCAATTACTGCGAGTCAAACTCATGGAGTATGCACTCGACCACGTTGAGAGGCTCTCGGCATTTCTCATGCAAGATATTGAAGATCTTACTGAGCGATACGAGACATTCCGGGATACCCCAGATGAACAAGCAACGATCGCAGAGTTGTATGCGGTCGCAAGCATGTTTAATATTCGCATCGAACTGATCACGAACGACGAAGGGTTTCAGATCGATCCAGTGATGCCAGTTATGGGACTACCGTCCGTACGAGAAGGCGCATTGCGGACAGTCACCTTTGGATACATGATTCCAGCCGAAGGTGTTGCTGGTCATTACATTTGTACTCGTGAGCGACGAGCAGCGATGATCCAAGGCGGTCAGAACTCGTTTGTGGGCGGAAGCTACCGTGGTTCGATCAGTATTGGCCCACCCAAGAACTTGCGGTGTTCCACGGTCGGACGACGAATCGATCGGATCCCCGAGCAACAACGAGTTGAATAATTTTGTGACCTTAGACCCAGACAACACACATCCCTCACCTCTCCCGATGTCTCGATGACCAGTGAAGGTACATTACCCACACGTGAACAGAAGAAACTTGACTCGAACACTTGTGCACCCGCTTCTCGAAGAGATAGAGAACGGACGATGCACAGACACATTTCAGACACGAGTCTTTTCCTACTAAATCGTAATATTATGAGCTGAATGCAATCTTTGGGATGCCTTATCAACGGATCACTGAATGTGAAAAGAACGCAAGCGAGTGACGACGAGGGTTTATATGCAACAGACTCGGTGTGTGGACGTCTTTTGCCGACGAAAACACATTCCAGAACCGCAACGTTTCGTCTGCAGCCGCTGAGACGACGGAACTGCCGTCCGGCGACATGGCCATGTGAAGTACCCGGGCCGTGTGGCCTGTAAACTCCCGCAAACGAACCATACTGGGGTACTTCCAGAGACACAATTCGTTCTGACTAAACCCATGCGACGACAGCAATTCACGTTCAGTCTTAGACCACACGAGGCCACACACTTGGGAGCCCGTGGGAACCGAATTGAGTAATCGAGCTGTCCCTGTGTGCCAAAACTTGATTGTCCGATCGGCCGTACCACCGCCAGATGCCAACAAATGACGTTCCCAGGGACACCACGCCAAGGCTTTGACTGCAGCACGATGTTGGAGCAGTCGCTCGCGTGGAGCAACATTGGGAATCGCCGATACCATTGTGGCGTCCCAAAGGCACAAACAGTTGTCGTTCCCACCGGAAGCCAAGGTCTTGCCATCGGGTGACCATGCCAACCCACAAATCTCTTGTTGATGGCCCATCAAGCCCGCTGGTCCCGACAACGACGACGACGCAACACGAAGATCGTGATGTAAGATCTGGGCATCGCGTGAACCCGAAGTCAGCATCCCACCATTCCACGCCAATGCACCAATCCGATCGCGATGTCCACCAAGTGAGCGGACTTTGGTGACGATGGTGGTATCCCACACTTGCAGTTCGGATCGATACGTCCCAATCGCAAGCTTGTTGCTGTCGATGCTTGGTTCCGTACAGCTCGTCGTTGACGATCGAATCCACGCAACCGATGTCACGTAATCTCCACGAGTCGTACAGGCTTTAATTTCTCGGATCGCACCCGTGTCCGTGTTGTAGAGGTAGACAACACGATCGAGTGCCACAGCGAGGACATTGTGATCCCCCCACGAGACTAAATTGAGATAATAATCATCACGCAGTTCGGGTGCATCGAGAATACGTGTTGGTGAGGTTGGAATATGTCGACTTCGGGAGGTCGAGTCATGAGATCCGAAAATCTGGAGCGACGGATGTGAGGCAACAGACGTAGGACTAGAAAACTGTTGCTGTGCATAAGGCGACGCATTTTCCGACTCGTATAAACGAAGCAACGTCTTATTCTTTCGTGGTGGCGTCTGGAAGAGCAAATTGGCTTTCAAGGTCTCTTGGTATCGCACGAGATTCTCCATTTGATTGACATTGTCGTTTGTTCTGACGAATGATGGCGAAGTAGAGGTAGATGGACTTGTCGTGTCGGACGACTGTGGAATGCTATCGTCTTCTTCGTCAGCACTGGTCTCCATCACAAGGCTGCAATAGTCAATGTCCATGGTTCGTCGGGATGGGATAAACCGATCGCCTTCGGACACCCGAGAAGGGAGGTCACTCAACCCAAATCGTTGGCGTTTACGTCGAGCAAAAGCTGCTTGGGACGCTGCAAATGCAAACGCGGTTGGTTCCATCAGTAGTTCTTGATGCCACCGAGGCAATGTCGTTGTGGCGACTGGCAATGCGATGCCGAGTCGACTTTCTAGTACCACGTTGCTTTCCATCAGATCAAGCAAGAGACGTCGAGAGACTTGGGACGAAAGGGCAAGAGAATGGAGCTTCGATTACAGTATCGTACGTCACATAACGGCTTTCTGAACGCCCAACAAATGGATACAGTTTTTTCGATGAAAACGGATGAGTTCACGAAGCGACACAGTTGCCGTATTTTGGAGAAAACAATAATGTACGAAACATGGCTACATTGGTTTATTAGGAAACAGAATTATTCGTCCATCAAATGTGTAACAAACACCAATATGCACAAACTCGTCCTACTGTATCGCTAGACTACCGAATACCAAAGACGTCGTTTTTCTACTTGAAAAAGCCAAAACCCTTGCGCTTGTGGTGACGATATCCACCATAGTGGGGTGCTGGCGCGTAGTGAGGGGCTGGTGCATAGTACCCATGACGCATGTGCTTGTTTCCCTTGAACTTGAATTTACCATGCTTGTACTTGCCATGATGAACAGGAGCATACATCACACCCGGTTGAGCAACATACACTGGTTGTGCCACAGGATATGCTACTTGCGGAGGGTATCCCGGTCCTGGTGGATGCGGGTAAGCTGCTTGTGGTGGGTAATGGCCATGTGGAGGCGGGTACGCGCCGTGAGCTGGTGGAGGGTGAGCATAACCCTGCTGGGGTGGATACGCGGGAGGTGCCTGAGCTGGTGGGTACGCTTGCTGCGGTGGGTATCCTTGTTGAGGAGGGGGATAAGCAGGTTGTTGAGGAGGGTACGCTTGTTGTTGCTGAGGCGGATATGCATGCTGCTGCTGGGGAGGATACGCGCCAGGTTGTTGTGGTGCGCCTGGTGCTTGCTGTGGAGGGTAAGCACCAGGGGCAGGCTGCGCAGGGGGATATGCGTAGCCTTGGGCTGGTGGCGCCTGACCAGGAGCGGGGTACTGCTGCTTGTTGTCGCCCGGATTGTGCATGTTGTCTCTTCCCTGTCAAATCAAGACTGAATGGAAAGAGCGAGAGGCCCAACCTTCCACTTCGTCCAACCCCAAGGCTTCGCTAGCATTCTTCTTGTGTCACACGGAGAGATGGGGTGAGGACCGTTAGTCAAAGCGAGCGTCATCATGGACGATATCACCGGTATCATACCGATAAAAAAGAACTCAGAACTTCATCTTGGGCGCATCCTCCCTGGGATTGCAATCGAATACCAGTGACAATATCAAAGCAACCTAGTTGAGGATGACATGCGTCCAAGACAAATCGTTCAGCACAAACAATCGATTAACCACATCACAATATATTTCAATGCGCTTGAGTTGTAGACACCAGAATCGTCAGAACGAACGCGACGAAACATGCGGATTACTTGAAGAGTTTCTTCATCTTCATCTTCTTGAAACCCTTCATCTTAAAGCCCTTGTGCTTCCACTTACCACCCTTGTACTTCTTGTGCTTGTGGTGCTTGCCAGGCTTCCCACCGTACATCACGACACCAGGTTGGGCGACGTACCCTGGTTGCGCGGGGTACGCTCCATGTGGAGCCGGATACGCTCCTGGTGCTGCCGGGTAGCCAGGTTGCGCGGGATAACCGGGTTGCGCAGGATATGGCTGCGGAGGGTAGCCAGGCTGCGTGTAATTTTGAGGAGGGTAGCCCTGCTGCGGAGGGTATCCTGGCTGTGCTGGCGGGTATCCTTGCTGCGGAGGATATCCTTGTTGTGGGGGGTAGCCTTGCTGGGGAGGATAACCTTGCTGAGGTGGGTAGCCCTGTTGAGGAGGGTATCCCTGCTGGGGTGGATAACCAGGTTGGCCAGGTTCCGTGAAGCCTTGCTTGTACGGCGGATTCATCTTGTTGGGAGAAGCTTGCTCACGACGCCGACGATCTACAAGTGATAAAGATTGTGAGTTGGGAAATCCAAGCTAGAGAATTGTCCCTTTTCTACGGATAGGGTTCAGTGTTTTTGATTGGTCCAATACTTGACAAACTCGAATCATGTACCCAATGAAATGCCTTTCATGAATTATCATCTTTGACAAATCAAAATTTCATAATTGGATCTAGAAACATAACATATTTGGGAAACGTAAAAACACAGAAACCAAATTTCCATTTTCCCAACCGCCACCAAACCACAATGGTGCTTGGGACAGATGAGGATCTCTGTGTGGGTCAGCGCTGTGAGCTGCTTTCCACTGGCACAGGCCTACGCGCAAGTCTCCGACGTTTCGGTGATATCATGTACATTGGCGCCGTCGAGAATCTACCCGCCGGTGAATGGATTGGCGTGCGACTGGACAAACCCTTGGGCAAGAACGATGGTGCGATCGGTGGTGTACGATACTTTGAGTGCGAACCGCTGCATGGCGCATTTGTGCGACGGGAAAAGCTAACGACAAAAGGCGATATTCCTTTGGCGGAAACTCAAAGCGAAAGTATTGTACGTGCAACTGAATTACTTCGAAAACAGCTCGAAGAGAAACGGCGCCAAGAACGCGCCGGACGTGCAGATTACCTTGAGCAAAGTTCAGATGAGCTCGTACAAAACTTTTGGAAGAAGTTTGTGGAGCAAGAAGAACGTGTGCGACGTCAAGTGAATGTGTTTGTGGATCAGAAGAAGCAACCAGTACCGGTGGATCCTGCCAAGGCCATCAACCTCGATGACCAAGTGATCCTGATCAACGAAATGCGAGAAGAAGCTGCTAGTGCAGCATCATTGTACTTGTCGCCGTACGACGTTCGCCAGTCGCAAATCATTCTGTCCAAGTTACTGGAGTTGATTGAAACGACGCGCATGACGTTTGCCCCACGAAAGAAGTTTACATTCAAAGCACGCGCCAAGAAAACCGACACGCTCACTCCACCACATCCAAGTCGTGACAACCAAGGTGAGTCCACGGACAGCAACAAATCATCAACATTCTCGTATGTGAACGAAGATGAGTTGGTCTTTGCGGATCGGACAAACGACATGATCATTATTGACGAGTCGACATTTGCTGACGACACCAAACGCCGTCGGGACCTCAACTTTTCAAGACTCACAAACTGTACGATCTTCGTGTCAGTTGAAACATCAGCGATTCGTGGTGATGCCCTCAAGAACTGCGTTGTCTACGCTGGACCAATCTACGGTAGTCTCTGGCTTGAACACTGTCAAAACTGTGACTTTTTCGTCGCGTGTCGTCAGCTACGTGTTCACTTGAGCTCGTCCACAAACTTTTATTTGCGTATTGCCAGTCATCCGATCATTGAAGACTGCCACCAGCTCCGCTTTGGTGCGTACAAGCTCAAGTACCCTGGCCTCGATGCTCTGCTGGAACGCTGTGGACTTCAACGCGACAATGGTCTCTGGTCAAAAGTGAACGATTTCAAGTGGCACAAGGCACAACAGTCGCCAAACTGGAGCGTGTGGGATCTCAAACAACCGCTTCGTCCAATCACCGAGGCATTGCAAAGTCGATTGCACTACGAGTAAGCCTCAAACGAAGGTATTTAATTACATGGTGGTCGGCACGAAAACACAAAACAAATACGTTTTCAAAGAATGTGCAGTGCAAATCTATATTCCATGTCTATTCCTTCTTGCTCTTCTTGGATTTCTTCTTCTTGGCGCCCTCCATGGCCTCTTGTACTGGTTCCTCTTTGACCGGCGTTGGTTCTGCGCGGTCCTTCTTTCGCTTCTTCGACACAATGGGCGTTGGTACAGGCTCTTCTTCTTCCACAAGTTCTGCATGCTCGTGTTTCTTTTCTTTTTTGTCCTTCTTGCTCTTCTTCTCCTCGACCGGTGCGACCATGTCCATGGGTTTGCGACGCAGTGGCTTCTTGGTGTGCCGCATGGAGGCTTCAATGGCGATCATTCCGCCCGCCACGTGCACGCGTAAGACCTTAACTTCGACTGTGTCGTCCACGGCAATCGACGATCCATCCGCACCATTCCTACACGGCCACAAACTGTCAGATCCGACAACCACGCCGAAGCCACCAAGCGTCTCGCCACGTACCAAGCGTCCTGTGCATAGTTGTGGACATATCCCTTGGGCAATTCCGACGCTGCAACCGATCCGTTGAAGACGCCAGCAAACAGCATACCAATGTGGTTGCTGCCAATCTTGTTGACCACACCCTCAAGTGTCATACCTTCGCGTGGTCGAAAGACGAGCGCATCGGCCATGACCTTACAGTGAATGTACGGCTGCTCGTTCATAATCGCACCAACTGGTCGGTCGAGCTTGACGTTGCTAAACGAGAGGATAACACCTTGAAGCTTCTCTGAGTACTGCATCAGCTGGGCTGTCATCTCTTGATCAATACCGACACGCGATTCGCCAATGTGGCATGGCAATAGACTGATCGACTGGCGAATCTGTGCATAGATCTCTGTGAGTCTACACCATCAATCGACAGAGATGCCACGAAGGACGTACTTTGCACAGCGCGAAGGGACTATCAGTCGGTGCCATGGTCTATTCAATGCACCTCGTCAATGCTCACCGCCTGTGCCAATCCAAGAGCTCCAGCCACCAGCGGATGTCTCCTCGTGATTTTCAGGTAGTGGTTTTCTCTAAAATCCGGTTCGAGCTAAGTACGCCATTAAAAACGGGTTCACGGGTATTCTGGTGGTCCATTGTAAATGGGCCGACCCGTGTCGTTCTCTGGTCTCTGTGAGGCTGGGAAGGGGAGCTCTCTGCTGTCGGTTAGTGCTAAGAGATGAGCGTCATGCTGCGCCGTTCGGTGGTCACAGCCGCCAAGACGACGGGCCGTCAGGCGTCACCTGCGGCATCGAACGTCCTGGTCGTGCGGGAGTTCTCGTCGGGTGTCCAGAAGGCTGTGGAAGACGAGAAGCGCAAGCCAACATGGAACGAACTCGTGGAAAAAGCTGCCAACATGTTTTTCCTGACGGATGTGTTCCGTGCGACGTGGCTCGCATGGGAAATCCATCTTGAAAAGAAGTCGACGATCAACTACCCGTTTGAGAAGGGATCGCTGAGCCCACGTTTCCGTGGTGAGCACGCATTGCGTCGTTACCCGAGCGGCGAAGAGCGGTACGTTTGACAGCATATCTTTGCATCTTAGGCAGAATCTGATGCAGACGTCGGGTTGTTTTTTGTAGATGCATCGCTTGTAAGTTGTGCGAAGCCATCTGCCCTGCCCAGGCCATCACGATTGAGGCCGTACGTTCGACTTTTGCTCGTATTTTTGAGACTGGATGCTGAATGTACTTGTGCGCTGTCAATAGGAACCGCGTGCAGACGGCAGCCGTCGTACGACGCGCTACGACATTGATATGACCAAGTGCATCTACTGTGGTTTCTGCCAGGAAGCCTGTCCAGTTGATGCTATTGTCGAAGGCCCCAACTTTGAGTTTGCGACGGAGACCCACGAGGAGCTGTTGTACGACAAGGCCAAGTTGCTGGCGAACGGTGATCGATGGGAGTTTGAAATCGCGCACAACTTGGCGGTTGAGCAGCTCTACCGTTAAGTAAATGCACGACAACGATACAGCAATGACTAATCGTTGGGCTCGATGCATATCTGCTTGTTCGTGGGGATCAAACGCTTGGGGCAAGAAGGGAGTCGAAAGACCCAACGAATTAATCGTGCTGGAAATGAACAGTGTGAACAACTACTGATGCGTTGGGGTGGATTCTATTGTACATTTGGTCAGTATTCATCCGGCGGGGCGATCGTAAACTTGATTTTCTTCGTGGTCTGTCCGACATATTGATATTCATTGTCGTCGGTGCGGTGCTTGGTGTCGTAGAAGTAGTGTGTTCCAACCGTTTCTTCCAAGTGTCCATGAAGTGAGTACTCACCAATATGGAGTGTCGGTTTGGGCGTGTCAATTCCCTAACAATGCAATCCCATCGTCAGATCCTTACGTCATTCATCACCTATCGCGTGAGAAGTGCTCACCTCGATCGTAATCGACTTGTAGTCGTCGAGAATTGGATGGTTCTTGAAGTCGGCGAGCTCCAACACAACTAGAATCTCTTCTTCATCTTCATCTTCCTCCTCTTCGTCGTCGTCGTCCTGTCCCATCCGCCACGATTCGATTCCGTCTTCGCCATTCATTCCAGCGTCCGAGTGTTCACTCACATGATCACTCGTATCGCTGTCGGCAATCGCGCCATTGGTGCGTTTCGTGGTCTCTTTGGTGGGACTCTTGGATGGTGAATCATGGGGACTCGTGGCCTCAATTTCGTTTGTATTCACCGGCGTCACGTTGGTCTCTGATTCGCGTATTTCACCAGTCGTTGTTGGCGGCACAGTCTCATTATTCACAGTCACATCGGCGTCCCCTGCGCGCTTCTTCGGATTGAGTCGTCTTCCCATGTTCACACCAAGCTTGTGTTGTTGCCTTTGCCAATCCTCCCAACGAAAACCTGTATTAGTACGTTTCTTCCCTCTACTATCGCATATTTGATGCCCATTCACCAACAGATTTTGTTGGCGCACCAACAACCAACGAGCATCATGACCGACACCAAGACTCCACCAGCGGATCCAAAAGAGACGGCGGTCGCGGTCAAGGGCCTTGCGCCGTCGGTGGACGATGCCGCGCTCACGATGATGTGTGGTGCACACGGAAAGCTCTTGCGCGTCAAACGAGACGGCCTCGGTGGTGCTCACGTCGTATTTGCGTCTACACGGGCAGCTCAACGTGCGGCGGCGGCGCTCAGTGGCGCGGTTGTTCACGGGCAAAAGATCTCCGCACAGCACGTGCGAACATTTGCCAAAACGACGCGACCATGCCGTGGGTTTCAGGAAGGTAAGTGCCGCAAGGGCGACCAGTGCAAGTACTGGCATCCGACTGATGGAGCAACAGCAACTCCCACAGTGGTTCCGACCGTTGCCACTAAGAGCAAAAAGCCGACACCGAAGGTAAATTCATCGGTGGCTGCCGTTGGAGATGATATCAGTGGTATTCCCAAGGCATCGATCTGCCGCAATTTTGCCAAAGGCAAGTGCCAGAACGGCGAGCAGTGTCGTTTTGCCCACGTGCTAGGCGCTGGAGAGCTCCCACCACCAGTACCTGGGAGTATTCCTGCACCATGTTCGTTCTTTGCGGCTGGACGATGCACCAAGGGTGACGACTGTGCGTTTCTCCACACGGACCGGCCACTCCAGCCGCCAGCGAGCAAGCAGACGACGTGTTCATTCTACGCTGCTGGCCGATGTGCACGAGGAGATCAGTGCGCGTATATCCACGAAGCAAAGCCAGAGTCAACAGCAACTGCACCAGCGGCGACGCAACCGACAGCAAAGGCAAAACCGACAAAGGCAGCACCAGTTAAGAAGACGAAACCTACGATTCCCGCTTCTGTTGATGATCGAACGTGCATCGAATGCGAAAAACCTGGTGTAGCCTCCTGGGTGTGTGCTGGATGTGACAATACCAAGTACTGTGACGAGTGCAAGACCATGGTGCATCGCCCCAAGGTCATGCGTTCGCATTCCCAAGAACCACTGCCAGTTGTGGCTCCTCGTCCAGTGTGTGGTGAATGCGAAGCCCAACCGGCGAGTGTCCAGTGTGAAGATTGTGGCGTATCATACTGCGCGACGTGTGACGCGTCCGTGCATCAGTTTAAGAGCCTGCGAAATCACAGTCGGGCAC
>JAADWU010000349.1:0-13670 GCA_023336255.1 Pythium graminicola
AAAGACATCTTTGGACGTGACATGACGAACGAGCAAGACCTGCAGATCGTGTTAGATCCCTTGGATGCGACTTGCTGGGTGTGGACGTACCTTGCCAAACGCGCCTTGTCCGATGACACTGAGCAATTGAAAATCTTCGACACGTGCACTGGACGAGCCACTAGTCTATCCTGATGAGTACAAAGCTTTTTTAAAACAATGCGACAGCGTAACAGACCTTGGCACGGACGGCAATGGCACTGGCAGTCGGTTTGCGCGGACGCATTCTTTGCACAGTGGTTGACGCGCACGACGTTGTTCACTATGAAATCTACCAACAAGAAACGATGTCACATGTCGCATATTTATCTCTCTTTACCTCACGCGTACTTGTTGAAGCCTTTGGTCTCATGACAAGCAGCGCATTGCGGCATTGTGGAGGATCAATCTCTTGTCTGTGACGAAGGAATCGGATATGATGTACTGAAATAGAATAATAGATGGCTTTGAAGTTAACATAAAACCTTCTCTCCGAAATAAAACCTCACGGACATTCAGCACAAGTCAGTAATCCACTTCTCATTGGCTAATATTCAAAGCTAAGGCATTATGATTGGTCGAATCTCGTTCTCAGATGTAGCCATCCAAATGAGCTCTTCGATTCTGAAGAGCTCCGTTGCGGTTGTAAGAATAGCTCTTCGTGTTGAGAGGCCGACGCGATGACTGTTGCTGCATACGAGGCTAAATATACAATTTACCAGCCCCATGGCACGGAATTAGTGTGCCACGACGCTCAGAAACCGAAGGCGACGGGGAACGAGACGGCGAGCAGACCACGGACGCCAAGCGACAAGCAGCACGCCCACGACGCTGATAGATTGATGGTCACGGTCTAGACAACAGTCCACGCCGTTCTCTCACCACTGATATGACGGAACTTACGTCCATTACGCCGACTGCGACCTCGTCGACGACGAAACCACGAACGATCTCGACGCCTGGGAATGGTAGTGCCAACAAAGTCGCCCCAACGTCGCCGTATGGCATCACCATTGAGGAATTACGGAATCTGAATCAAGATCAAATGACGGATGCCAACCTTGTTGAGTTGAATCGGATAGGCGGATTGCAAGGCCTTGCACACATGCTCTGTGTCGATCCAGACCATGGTCTTCCCCAAAGTGAATTCGACAACAATTTTAATCTACGTCGAGAACGATTTGGACACAATGTGTTTACGGAAGCACCAATGAAAGGACTCATTCGATTGTTTGTCGAGAGTCTACAAGACACAACATTGATTATTTTAATCTGTGCGGCCATTGCATCGTTGGTCACGGGATACATGGAACACCCCGCCACAGGCTGGAGCGAAGGTGTCGCCATCCTCACGGGTGTCTTTCTCGTGGCGATCGTGACATCAGTCAATAATTACTCGAAAGAAAAGCAATTTCGTGCGCTGAGTGCCAAGAACGACGATGTGTTCGTCAAAGTCATGCGAGCGGGTCGACCTGATCAAGTCTCGGTGGGCGACATCTCGGTCGGGGAGGTGCTCATCCTTGAGACGGGGGACAAAATTCCTGCTGATTGTGTCTTGATTCGTGGTCAAGATCTCAAGTGCAACGAGTCAAGTCTCACGGGAGAACCGGATGATGTTGCCAAGACCCATGCCAAAGATCCATTCTTACTCTCAAGTTGTCTTGTGGCGTCGGGTCGTGGAGAATGTTTGGTGGTCGCCGTGGGTGCAGAATGTCGATGGGGACAAATCAAATGCAAACTCGTCCGGGAACAAAAAGCGACTCCGTTGATGGACAAACTAGAAATCATGGCGAAACAAATTGGTTACGTGGGGATGTTTTTTTCAATTGCTACGATGATTGCCATGATCATCATTTTTGCGCTCTCGGATAGTATGAAAGAAGATACGGCTTGGCCCAGTTATATTCTCCATACGTTTCTCATTGGGGTCACGATCATTGTTGTGGCGATTCCCGAAGGTCTACCACTTGCAGTCACGATCTCGCTGTCGTATTCGACCAAGAAAATGCTACGAGATAATAATCTCATTCGTGTCTTGGCGGCCTGTGAGACCATGGGGAATGTCACGAGTATTTGTTCCGACAAAACGGGCACCTTGACCGAAAACAAAATGACGGTGGTCGAAGGATGGATCTTGGGTAACTACTTTCATGAAGATATGCTCAAAGCGTCGAGTGTTGCTTTGCCAGTGGAACCACGCGCCTTTCGTGAATTGGGCGAAAACATTGCGGTCAATACGAGTGCGTTTCTCAAAGACGTCAAAGGGGTTCCGCAAGTCCAAGGGAATAAAACCGAAGGAGCGATGCTCTTGCTCTTGGCCAAAGCGGGTGTGGATTTCATGGCCTTACGCAAAGAACACTTTCATGAAGCACGTGGAGATCGTCTCTTTCCGTTCTCGTCCGAAAAGAAAACCATGAGTGCAATTGTTCGGCGTCTCGATGGTTCGGCTCGTTTGTATACCAAAGGAGCCGCTGAAGTCGTCGTCGCCCGTGCAACCAAGTATATCAATCATGATGGAGTGGTTTGTGAACTCACGAATGTCAAACGGGGGGAGTTTAATGGCATCATTACGAAAATGGCCGAGTCGGCATTGCGAACGATCTGTGTGGCTCATCGTGATTTTGCTGCTGGGACGTTACCAGAGGATCTACAAGCCATGAGTGACGCCCCCGAAGATCAACTTGTGATCAATGCCATCTTTGGTATTCAGGATCCATTGCGAGCCGACGTCACTGACTCTATTCGAGATTGTAAACGGGCGGGGATCATGGTCCGGATGGTCACCGGGGACAACATCCATACAGCATCCGCGATTGCACGACAGTGTGGGATCATGACGGCCGATGGGCTTGCCCTTGAAGGTCCTGTCTTTCGCAAAATGCCTACAGAGGAAGTCGTGAAATTGCTCCCCCGACTTCAAGTCTTGGCACGATCGTCCCCGGACGATAAATTTCGTCTTGTAAATCTCCTTCGCGATCGAAACGAAGTCGTCGGCGTCACGGGGGATGGTACGAACGATGCGCCTGCCTTACGTGCGGCGGATGTTGGACTGTCCATGGGGATTGCAGGTACGGATCTCGCAAAAGAAGCATCAGATATTATTATTATGGACGATCGATTCTCGTCCATCAAACGTGCTGTCCTCTGGGGTCGATGTGTCTACGACAATATCCGCAAATTCTTACAATTTCAACTCACCGTCAATATCGTGGCCCTTGTGGTCACGTTTGTGAGTGCCGTGGACGGAAAAGATCCTCCGCTCAACTCGGTCATGATGCTTTGGATCAACTTGATCATGGATACGATGGGTGCGTTGGCCCTGGGGACTGAAGCTCCGACAGAAGCGTTGTTGGATCGAAGACCATTTAAACGGACCGCACCGTTATTAGGTCGCTGCATGCTCAAGAACATTATTGTGCAAGCATCGTTTCAACTTGCATTGGTGTTTCTGTTGCTCGCCTATGGGCATTTGCTCTTTGGCTTTCCTGAAGGAAATGCTTGTATTCATCACGACTATACGCTCAAGTCATCGTTTCCAGATATCACCAATAGCGACACGTGTATCACTGGCAATGGGGGAGCGTGTGCGTTGGGATTGGTGTGTCAAAACTATGTCAATGCACAACCACCCGTGGCTCTGGGGGATTATCCACTCGAGTGTGTTAAACGCTTTTGTGCGACGTACGACTATCGACACTACACGATCATTTTCAATACGTTTGTGTTTTGTCAAATTTTCAACGAATTCAATGCCCGACGAACCAATAATGACTGGCGGGTGTTCAATGGGATCTTTTCCAGTACATTGTTCATGGCGGTCATTGTCGTGACGATTGCTGTCCAAGTGTTACTGGCGGAATTTGGCGGGAATTTTACGAAAACTAGTAGCATCAAATTTCGAGAATGGCTGGTGTGCATAGGCTACGGTGCCTTGTCACTGCCCGTTGGTATGTTCATAGTTGTGAGAGGGACGATTGTGGATATGCTGATCACTCTTTCGTGCTTTGTCTACAGGCTTTTTAATGCGGTTGATCCCCATTCAAGAATCCAGTAGTGCGTTTGCCAATCCCAACAATATCTCCCAGTGATCATGAATCCCACGAGAGAGTGGACATCGAGATCAAGATGCACGGCATGCACTCCTCCATGCGAGACGCAAGAGTTCCGGTCTACAAGTCTCGACCGAAGTCGTGACTTGGAGGACAAAGTCGTCTACGAGGCGACGAATCATGTACAAACTCATCACCCACAAGCAGAGCCTGTTGCTAAACGCTTGGGAATCTTTATGAGAGTTTTTATTAGAGAATATACCTGACGATGTAGATTGATGACCCCACCAACCACCACGCTACTAGGCATCAAGCGCCAGAGGTGCGAAGGTGGTCCTGTAGACATATTTTATTCGATGACACAAATTTCGTTTTGCTAATCATTAGTGTACTATTGGAGAACAGGGATGTCTAGAGCAATTCATGTAAACTTTTCGATACCGTCGAAGAATTTCGTCGAGGTGGCGTAAGTTCTCGTCGTCGACCAACCAGAGACGCGGGGGAATCCGGAGTCGTCGTGACAATCGGAGATCGAGTCGTCGGCGTGGGTGACGACAAGTTCTCTTTGTCACGTTCTTCGGCATCGGTTGGCTGGGCCAAGACGTAAAACATCATGTAGCACGATTCTTGACTGCGGCTCGCACGAAGTGCATAATCTTCACCAATCTATAACACCAGCACAATGAGTTTCAGCTTGACCAAATCACCACAATCCATCGTAAACGTACCAGTGTCTCGTGAGTATCGTTCCGTCGTCGCCAGTCACCACGTGGACTGCACACATCCGCAACGTAGTGCCCTTCATCCACCGTCCTGCCAAGGTGGTGTACCACACTCTTGACTGTATACCGCGGGTTTCCCAGTTTCCCGACTTCCGACGGATTACTTCCGTCACACTGGTGGATATTCTCCACTGGAAACAGATCCTTCGGTGCCTCTACCAGGTCACATCGCTTGTAGAGCGATCCGGTGTGAGGATTCACTTCAAACCGCTTGAGGTGGAGCACAAGCACACGAGGAAGCGTTTTCACTTCGTAGCGTGCGACTGCCTCGCGACCGTCTTTGCATTTTTCACACGTGAGCTCGAGCGTCTCGGGCTTGAACTGATCACGGAGAAGATCCGGTATCCGAATAGAGTTGAATGCAGGGTGTCCCATCACCGGCTGAGAGGGCGACGTGAGCAGCGGAGCAGGCTCCACAGCCGTCGTTGAGTCCGTCGATTCTTCGGTGGTTGGCTCCGATTTCGGGGCTAATTCTACTTTGTCCCGCAAGCTACACGAAGACTTGGCGCAGCAATAGAACCGATCACCCGCCGACTCGACGATTACCGCATCCATACCACAGTGACATTGCTTGGTAGGCTGAAGTGGTTTGGTTTCGAGCTCTTGGGTTGGTGGATCTGGCAAGGGGACGAATGGGAGATCCAGCGAAAAGTCATAGAATTGCTCAACTTGGCGACGGCTGTACTGGCAACTGCAGCACGTCAGCGTCCGGTAAAGCTCTGTTCGGAAACATTCAGCCGGGTAGAGCTCAGCCAGTAGCGCTTCTTGATCATTCGGCTTGGTTTCGCCTGGCGTATCAGCTCCGCTGGGTTCACCAGATATGACTGTATTTGTACTGTCGGAATTGGTCGTATCCTCAACCTTCTTGGACAGTCGGAAAAAGTTGAGAAGACTCGACTTCTTCGGAGCAGAAGGTTGCTCACTAGGCGCAGGTTCAGGTTGCGGGGCCGCTGCTTCTGCACTCTCACGGCCTTCATTCGCCGTCTTGACGACACCTTCGACAGCCTCAATTAGCTCTTTCTCGTACTCTGTGACTAAATGAAGCAAAAACTCGTGTGCATCTTGCTGGAAATGCCTACACATCCACCAAAAGCAATCGTCAGTATGTTCCTAATTAACAAAGCCCACCATTTCCACACTCACGATGCAAAGCGTGGATTTCTCTGGCCCATGACGTTCTTGAGCGGTTCGGGATTGATTGCTGTTTCACTGCCGTCAATGACTTGTTGAAGCAGTTGCGCCAATTTAACTTGCACGGCCCATCGGTCCGTTGGTTCGGCATGACGCCATGTCATCAGGAGCTGGGCAATCTCCTTGGAACTACGTTCGCCACCGGTGGTACTGAGACGTTTCTTAATGACCGGGAGAAGCCATTCGTCTTTTTGTAGGTGGTCAATAAACCCAGGGATCGTGGCGAGGGACTGCACGATCGCATTCATGTAACAAAAGTTCCCCAAGTTCAACAGTCCATGGGTTACTTTACGAAGTCCGGAATCACTCGTTCCCGATTGTGGATTACTCCCTGGTGTCCGGTTCGCCGAGAGTGGACGCAATGGCGGTGTGGTGTTTTGATGTAGCTCTCCAAGTGGCATCGTGGGTGATCGGAGTTTCTTGGCTGGCGATGGACGTCGAATGGGACTCATTTCCCTCGCATTTGTTGGGGATAAAAAGTAAGGTGAACGTACTGGTGGTGGACGAGCCCCGGCTGTATGCTCGACTTCTTCTCGTGGCACATCATCGAGCATCCGTTGGAGCGAACGCACACGCTTGTTGGCAACAATGCCTTTGGATCGAAGTGGTGTATTCTCTTTCTCGCTGCTGTCACGACTCCGTGCGGTCGTTGGCGTGCGTTGAATCGCAGGCGGCGTGAGTTGTACACGCACACGGGCAGGGTCACCCCGTGCCGGACTGAGCCATTCCCGTCGAGGCGATGGCGCCGAGGCTGAAGACGCAGACGACGGTGTAGGCGTCGCCGATGGACCAATCGCTGGACTCTTGGGGGGCAACGATGACAGCGATACAATCGGCGTGGCAACGCGTGGCGATGGCGTGGATTTCTTACTAAACGGCGAACGAAACGGCGAGCGAAAGGGAGATTTCGAAGGCGATGGAAACACACCATGGGCTTCCGACACGGTCGAGACGGCCATGGGCAATGGCGGTGCTAAACGCGGCGAGTTGGTCGTATCACTGAGACGTCTTTTCGTTGGCGTCAGCAGTGGATTGACAATTGGTACAAATCCACTACTTTGACTTTCAACAAGTTGTTTACGAATCTTGCGTTTCTTGCGCTTGGCTTCGAGACCACTTTTGCCATCCACTTGGGCTTGAAGCTCATGGAGGAAAGCGTCGGTATCGGGATTTGACGCGAGGAAGAACGAAAACGAGCGTTTGCCGTTGGGATTCGTGACCGTAATATATTGTTGGTCCGAATTTGTTGGTTTCTTGTGAAGTTGGCCATGTGCGACCCAGAGCATGGCATCGTCACTCACGAGACGCGCATTTCCCATTTCTTTCTTGAGTGATAACGACGTCGAGAGTTCCGAGCGATTGATTTTTCCATCGGCATCGCGTTCTTCGACTACCACCTTCTGAAGACACTGGGCTTCCAACACTTGCTCGGCCATGGTGTTGGAAGTTGGCAAGTTGGCCATCGAAAAGTGGGCTACGCGCCAAAACGCGGGAAGTGTAGGGACCATGATTTTGGCGGCAGAATCAGATGGGAAAGAATGTACCGAAAACGTGGTACGAGCATCAACTCTGGAATTCTTTGTAGTTTGATGTATTCTCTGAAATATAATGAATGTAGCCATCATGAGTTGAAGAGGCGGAGATTGTCGCCGTAAGAGCGACAGAAACCACCACTTTGACTTTGACTGCTCTTGTCGCAACCGAGCTCATTGCAGCACTCACCTCCTGCATCAGCATCACATCAGTCAGTCTCAGTACCACGACTCGTGCGCTATGTCCGAGTCGACCTCTGTAAATGCACATTTCGTATGGCTGCGGGATTGGTCCAGGATTTTATTCGACTTGAAAGCCCACAATTCTGCGATTCGCCGGGTTCTGCCAACCGTTTTGTCACGTTTGTGCTGGTGGGTGCAGTCTGGATACCGTCTTGTCGTCGTCGTCTTTGCTGCGTGTCCCCATGATTTGGCTGGATTCGTTAGTAAGTACGATATTGTTCTGGAACCGGTATAGACTCAGTTTTCCAATCATTCGAAAAACATTCGAATCGAGCTGTCTCCAAACATCGAAGGTCTCTTGGAGAACAATTTCAAAAGCACGACTTGGAGATAAATCTAAGACTGCGTATTTGTAATTTGACAGACGAGTGATGACACGCAAAGTGTATTTTCAGTTGGTGGATGCGACGACTCGACTCCCTTTTCCCAACACTCAAGGTGGTTCCGTGCGCTTATCTGAAGAAGCAAGCGTGGGTCGATTCCGCACTTTTGTGTATGACAATGTCAAGCCCATTCTACCTGCTCGTGTGTGTGCGCTCCACCTGCGCGTCTATGCGAACAAGACAGCATTTGAATTGGGCAATGCTCCGCTTGGTGTTCGTGAAAAGATTGGTACGGAACTCGGGAAAGACGACGATCTCTATGTGGTTGTAATTCCTCAGGGTACTGTGGCACTAGCAGCTTTCGCTTTCATTTCTTTATTTGCTCATTGAGCGACACAAGATCAATTCCGCCTGACAAGCCTCCTGACCGAGCTCGTCAAGACGTCGCAGATCGCATACAACGGAACAAGGCGGCTGCCGAAGCGGTCAACGCTGAGCTGCGCGCGCTACTTGGACAACCTAATCAACTTGAGCAAGTTCACGATGCGCTACAGGATGAATTGAACCAAGCGATCACTAGAGCCGCTGTTGCTGAAGCTGTCACGCCTGGACTACGCGCTCAACTACAACAGCTCATTGAGCACCTACAGCAACAGAATGAGCAACTACAACAACAGAATGAGCTACTACAGCACAATTTTGATCGCACGAACAGAAACTTCGAAATCATGAACGGAAACTTCGAGCGCATGCTCGACTGTGCGCAAGACTTCCGCAACGATCTGTATGGAATGCGAGCAGAGCTACGTCAAGTTCATGGATATGCGAGGCGCATGTACAACGTTGTCACAAACTACGACGCGCAGGGGAGAAATCTATCGGGAACCCTCGAGGACACTCATCAGAACGCGATTGTTGATCCAATGAAGCCTGATTTGCAACCATCAATTGCAATCATGGACGTATCTCGCTGTCAGAGTCAACGAAATATCTACGATCGAAGACGGAAGTATCCAGCTATGATCAAGATGATTGAAGGTCAGCGAGGCATCCGAAGAGCCAGTCACTTCTCCCCTCATCTCAAAACTGAGAAACGAGACGCAATGCGCACCGTTGGAGACTTTCTACGGTGAGACCTTGGTGCACACACACCAAATTCAGATGCCCAAGAAGGATCACCAACTTCACATGAACACAGTTACCAAGGATCGTCAAATTCAGATGAACACAGTTACCAAGGGTCATCAACTTCAAATGGCAACAGTTACCAAGGATCATCATGTTCAACTATCAGATGGTGACCTTCGCGTCTCCAAAAAAGATAGTTGGTCGTTGCGATGAAGAACTCGGAACTTGCAAAGAAGGATATAGAGATTCTACAGATGAAGAATGAAGCGCTAGCTCGACGCATTCGTGAACTCGAAGAGATACTTCCGCTCTCAAAGCCGTAAAGACTCTGTTTACATACTTATATTCAATGCGCGAAACGCGGACAAGGCACATTTTGTGTGGGATATAGGTCGCTACTCATCTTTTTTTACGCTTGACGCCCTCTTCACATAGTCCTTTAAGGCGCTATCAAAATCAAAACGGTCAGCGTGATCATCTAAATCGACGTTCTCATCTTCGAATCGTTGATAGTTAGAATAGTGCCTTTCCAGATACCGCCAGCCGAGCATTGATGGAACTCCAAACATGACTATTCTCAACGACCCACACAATTATGCAGAGGAATGTATCACATTGACAGAATGGGATGTTAGCGTGGTGCATGAGATTCCTTGGATCTGGAAGTTTATGAGTCGGTTGTGCGGATGCACCACCCACGGAAAGATTTTTTGTCGATTGGAAGACCAACAAATTGTATCGATATTTGTTGATGGATGGTTTCGAGAGTTGACTCGTGACAATATCAATGTGGACGCGGACAAAAAATGTATCCTCATGGGATCCCCAAGCATTGGCAAGTCAACGTTGTTGTGCCTATTGACTTTTTATCTCGTGTTCAAGCACAGGAAGAATGTGTTGGTGTATCGACGATTGAAGCAGAAGGATTGTCTCCTATACCTGGGGTACGAGGGAAGTCAAGTGGTGCATTTTGTGATACCAACATGCACAGAAGACGAAGCTAGTCGCATCTATCGTGATTTGTGTCGGCAGCAGGGCATTGAGAATATCTGGATGATGTTGGATGGTTTCAAGTACGAACACATTCCGAAAGCGCTGGAGACATTCGACGTGTTGACAACGTCGCAGCTATGGATCTAAAGTCTCAAGAACAAGTTGATGCGTACCGCTGCCTTTTGCCTTGTTGGACACAGAAGGATTTGGAGTTGGTGGGAGACCTTGTGTACACGTTTGGCAGTGAGGATTTGGACGGCCGATATTATATTCTGGCGGCAGCGGGCGTGATTTTACACTCCCTACCATCACGTCAATCCAAGAAGCGATGGCGTTTGCGCTCACACGAGTGACCGATGCCAGTTACCTGATGTCATTCCTCGAGTTGCCGTCGGACCGCTTGCGCCATACATTTGTGAATGATGCGAGGGATCTGATGCATTTCACTGGGTCACGACTTTGGCAGCACATTGTGGATTCGGAATATGTTGTGCGCGAGCTCTCGTTGATCTTCCGATTGACGCGCTCAACCGTATTTATCAATGGGCACGAGTGACAGGACATGGAACACTTGCTGGTTGTGCGTTCGAACTGTACATTCACCGTCTATGCGTCCGAGTATGATCTACCCATATCTGCAGGAGGCAGTTTTAACCTTGAGCAAAAGCATCTTCGAGCAGGTGATGCGGTTCAATGGGGAACCTCAAGCGTCTACGAGACATATCTGAGAGAGTGTCGGGACGATGATAAGCTCGCGTATTGGTTTCCTGCGTGCGACAATTTCCCCAATATTGACAGTATTGCGAAGCTCGAGTCAACTGTCTCTGGTAAGAAGGGCAGTGTGGCATACCTTCAAGTTACCGACGCAGAATCACATGACATCAGCCATACTCACATGGAGAAGATGAACACCATTTTCGGTGGCAACGATGGCACTGAGCCACCCATCTACATTGCAATATATCCGGATCGGAAATCATGTCTAGAGTTTGCATTGAAGTCGCGATCGGCAGCTGAGTTGGCGAGGAAGCCGCGTCGAGTGTAAGTGGGGTATTTCATGGAAGATCACGTCTAAGGTCGCAATTGCGGCAGATGGTCCGAAGAACAACATTTCAGTGAGACCAACTCATCCCGACCACAATTACAACACTCGCAACAAGCGGAAACGTGTGTCGTAGATGTACCACCTCTCTGTTGACAATGGGATGAAAACGATCGTCGGAATGTGATTCAAAGATACGGATAAGAGAATAACGATCATTTTAAACTATACTCTCGTGCTGGTGTTGCTTTTGATTTTTGACTCAGTCGAAGAGGGTCTCAAGTTTCCTGAAAAACTCACGAATCATCAACCTGGAACCACAAGATCTCTGGAAGTTTTTCTAGTGTAATACATTCTCTGAAACATAATGAATGTAGCCATCATGGATTGAAGACGTGATCTTTGAAGTGGATGCGACAGAGGCCATTCTGATGGCGGAAATTGTCGCATACTGGCGCCTTACAGCGCTTGATGCCGCCGTGGGAGCGACAAAAGCCACCACCTTGACTACTCTTCTGGCAACCTGGCTCATTGCAGCGCTTGCCGCCTGCATCAGCATCACACCAGTCAGTCTCAGTTACAGGCCACTTTCATGCGATCACTCACCGCCGTGACTCTTGCACAATCCACGTGATTGCGCTGAGTTGGAGCACTCGAGCACCGCGCAGCGTCTACCACCACCATGGCTGATGCAGTAACCACCGCCTTGGTCGCTCCGTGTGCAATCGACGAACGAGCACCGCTTACCTCCACCGTGGCGCTTGCACAGCCCTCGTGAGCGTGCGCCTTTCTCGCATCCGGGAACTGTACAATTTTTCAACTTTCGCTCCGACATGCTCATAGGAGGCAATGATGGTGGAGGATTTGGTGGCATGACGCTGTCGAGAGAGCGTCGGCTGTGGCGTACGGGTTTCTTGTCAGCGTTGTCGTTGGACTTGAAGAGTACTTCTGCTTCAGTGGTCAACACTGCCTGCAACTCGGTATTCGACGCTCGGTTCTCTTTCTCGTGCTCTGGACTTGAGAATAAGCGAGCTCGTGCCGACTTACCATTCTTCTTCCCGTAGTGAATTAACGGACGAAGTGGTGCAGCCAGAGCTTGTGACTCGCCACGAAAAGCTTCGAACGAAGGGAGTATCTGAGGCATTCGAGGCTTTTCCCGCAACTCATACCGAGACGAGGTCGCTCGATCTGTTCAAATCCATGGGAATCAGTATTTAGTTGGACAATTCCTTGATCCGTATAGATGACCCACCTGGTTGTGGCTGGGGCGGGTGAAGGAGACGAAACGGAACGAGTATATCTCCAAAAACGCGGGGAACTGGTCCGACAACAGGAATTGGTGGGGTCGAGAGAAATTCATGACCACTCACGTCAAGCTCTTGACTGTCTTGCATCGTGCACTGCGCAGCAAGATACTGCGAAACATCGGGACTGACATAATCTTCGAGAGAATCGTTGGCGGCTTCAAGGAGTTCATCCCAATCGCTCTCAGTGAGGCTACACCGAAGCATATTCAACGTTAGAACACTTCCTTTCGCTGATACCATTACCTTCACGCACGTGTTCAACGGTTCAACTGGTTGTGATCCTCTTTCTGTTTGGCTTGTCATGAATTCTCTGCCAAACGTACCGTCGGGGAACAATCGATTCTGAAGGAGCATTGTACTAAGCGATGGGAGTGGATCCGGGAACGATGTTGTCTCGGGTGGCGCGGGGTATATTGGTGGAAATGGAATCATTGAAGCAGGGACTGGAACTCCGAATCGTGAGGTTTCGTCGTGTTGCTGGACCGTCGATTCTAGAGCGAGGGGGTTTGTTGGTTTGTTCACGTGGAGATGACTGTGGCCGAGTCGACATGAAGTGAGAAAGTGCATTGTGGATAAGAGAACCAAGACCAGCAATCGCAATGGTGACACCAAAACCAAACCAAATGCAGCGTCATTTACACTGTCAAGAGACTCGACGCATCCGCATCTGTAGCAGCGAGTGATGCTGTGAGCGTGTGGCGCGACATGGGCGGAGAGGACGGTCGCGAGTTGGGGAATGGGAGATTGGTGGGAAATCCGAACAGAATGATGGTCGTTTTCGGTCATATTCGATGCCAATCGGGTTTCAATGTTTGTTAAATATGGGGATACAGCCCTTAAATATTTTGATTTTGCAATAGTAGACAATTTAAAAATATATATTGCATAAAATGGAGTTGAAGTTCATCAGAGTGATGGTCATGGTCGGTTATCACCCGTTTCAAGTGTTAAGGTAGAGGCTCCCTTTGAGACCACTTTTGAGGATCATTATGCTCGCTCGGATCCTTGGCTTCGTCGTCTACTTCATTCTATGCGTTCCGTTGGTCGTGATGGCGTCGCTCA
>JAADWU010000350.1:0-13660 GCA_023336255.1 Pythium graminicola
CTTCCGGGGCGCGGGTTTGGAACGCAAATCGCTTGATCGTACCGGTGACCACACCCGAGTTTTGGTCGATCACGACCTCGGCAGCGCACAATGAGTGGAGTTCCAACTGCACAAACACCACCAACTTCGTCAGAACACGAGAGCAAGCATACCATCAACTCAGCAGCACCAGACGCACCATTTCTCCATAAAAGAAAAATTTGATAAAGTGTTGCACTGCACCACTTGCAAGACAGATGAGACGATTGGCGTGGAACGAGGCAATCACTTCGTCGTTGTCTGGCACACGCTCAAGTGTCGCTGCAACTTCTCCACTTCAAACAAGTACACAATAACAGATTAGCCATCCAAAGAGTACAACTACTGGACGAATGTAACCGACGTACATGACATTGGCACCGACCCACAGTTGCTCAAACTTGGCTGGTTCGATCGATGGGTTCTCGGTGAGGTAGTCGAGCACTGGGATGAGATCCCATTGATCCTCTTCGACTTCTTCAGCGCTCGCAGTCGACATCGTATCCTGTGGAGCGAGTTGATGCATCGTAGGACGCGCGCTGTACGACGAGGTCGACGACGTGGTCTCTTGAGATACCTCGTCTTCATTTGTGGCGTCGCAGAACGGATCGATAATAAACTTGAACAATTCAATAAACAGTTCGTGACCATTCTCGTACAACAACGAATTGACAATCCACTTGAAGGTCACGGTCATTTCCGACATGCCCGGCATGAGCATGATTTCCATCAAGAACACGGTGGCTTTGGATTGCTGTGAAATACACAAACACCAAGAATCAGCTATCTCCTTTTCTCCACCTTCCCAAACAACAACGACGAACCTGCTCCGCACAGAACAATAATTGTGTCATGCCGCTGACTTTGTCACTTGAGACGAAGCGAATGCGGGAACGGTCGAGACATGACTGGAACTCCTGGAGATCAAAGTCACGGACGAGTTCCACGGCCCATTCCTCCCTACAACAACAGACTCAGCATTCACCAACAATCATGACACGGATCCCAAACACGTACGCATCAGTCGTGCTCTCCCACATGACTTCAAACTCGTCCTTATCTGGTTCGATATCCTCCACCAGAAACTCATCGGCTTGCACACGCGGTGGTGGTGGTCCTGTTGGTGCCTGGTTCTTGGCCATAAAGTCGAAGCCTGTGGCCGATGGACGACCTTCCTCATCATTCGACGTCGAACTCGAGATGAATCCAAAGGCTGACGCTGGTGTCGGCTGTTTCTCGGCGGGAGCAGGAGCTGGAGGGCCGTTCTTTTGGTGTGCCATGAACCCAAACGATGACGTCGAAGGCTGTTCCTGTGCTCGTGGGTGGTAGGCGCCATGACCATTACCATTGGTGCTGTTTCCATTGGCACCGTACCCTGGTTGTCGATACGGCGGGTTGTACGAACCGTTTTGCCATGGAGCTGGTGGCTGATAGCTGCTGGCTTGTGATGCCGTCTCGTCGTCATCGTCCCCATACTGGGTAGATCCATAACTTCCTTGACGCGTGTGTTGTGGTATTTCATGTCCAGGCTTGATCGTATGGGTGCCGTTCGTGCCATTAGGTGGTGCGTAACCATGACCCGCGAGGAACAAGCGCTTGCCCTCGTCACTCAACACGCGATCGCGGGCGCCCGTGTGGTTGGTCGTTGGTGGACACGCGTTCAGTTCATCATTTGATGGTGCTCCATCGTCATTGACCGCGTACGAGTTCATAATCGGTGAGTGAACATTTTCTGGATCCAGTCGCACAGCTGCAAGAAATTGGAGAATTTTACGCGCATTTGTACGATAAATCGAGTCATGTCTTTGCTGGGAGAGAAGCGTAATAATCGCGAGATTGGCTTCAAATTCTTCCACGAGCATATTGCGCTTGAGCAATGCAACGGTCGCAGCATACGCATTCTTGTGGACCTACAAGAGACATTGCACCATCAGTAACTCGTTGACAAACACAATCGCATGAAATCCGCGCACATGAGCCGCATAAAACTCGAATTTTGCATGCACTTTTTCCACCAGGAGATCCGCCACATCCTTTTTCTCATCATAATTGAGTTCCATGACCGCTGTGATAAACGTCTCGAGTTTTTCGTCGGCCATATTCCCATAACAAATATCATTGATAAGCTTGACCGCACTAGCAGCGTACTTCGGACGCGCTTGCATCTTGGGCAAGACAGCACTGATCTTGGGTGCTTTGAGTTTGACGCGCCCCCAACTTTTTTTCACCGGGGCACTCGCCCCATCGGCCGTGGCGCCTTTGAGAATATACACACGCACACTCTGTCCAAATTTGACGATATCCCCTTCATGCAGCAAGCATGGATCATGTGGAGGAAGTTTTTTTCCTTTGACAAATGTTCCATGACGCGACATTAAATCCACGAGCTACAATCGTTCACAAGCGTTAGTGAAGGTGATACGTCCAGAGCCTCTTCACGTACATAAATACCACCCGCATTGTCATGAATGATGGCTGCGTGTTTGCGTGAGACGGAAGGATTGCCCAAGACATGATCACAACTCTCTTGATCGCGACCAAAGACACTCACAAGTTTCGTGGCAATCATATACGTGGCACAATGTCGAGAATCTCGAAACGCTTCAAACCGTGCATGCATATTGGCATCAATTGGCATGGTGGCCCTAGCATCGACAATTAAATAAAACGGATGAGAGGCTAGAAACAATAGATCGTATCGTCGTGACGACGGTACCAATCGGGTGGATGAAATTCTGCGGTTCCGGTACTCAGGAATGCGGCTCGACCAGGCGTTGCGGCGAGTCCATGGGGAGGCGCATGGTGATGGGGATCGTGCATCGCTTCCATGGGACCAACTTCTTGCATCATGATGACGTCGCCCGACTCTCGTCGGCGAGGGAATTGACGCTAAGCGACGACGACGACGCGAGAGAGTGACTGCTTCTGCCGCACGTCACGCTATGAGGGCAGTCAACGCGGGCTGAACGTAGAGCGACCACGACCGTAATCGAACCACATATAAGCGAAATATACGATATTAAAGGTTTTAAATATACAGTATTCATCATTTCGATATCATATTCAAAAGGGATAAGGTTTTACCGATCGTCTGTCTCTTACAGGCATCACTCTTTTGACTGGTTAAAATAAATCCGAATATCAACCAATCACCCATAAGACCTCTTCACATGGCTTCATCTCATCACATGGCTTCCATGTCCATGTCGGTGAGCCCCGGGCCGACATACGGTCCTTGTTGGAAATGTTGAGTGAGTTTCAATTGCATATCGTCCCCCACAAGCGATTGAAATCGTGAGGCCACGAGTGCATCGACGACGGCAAATTTCCATTCGCGGGTCTCTTTCGTAGGTTCCGTCGTCCGATCCAATAGAAATTCCAAAAAACCAGCGTACGCGACGAGTGCACGAACGCCCCATTCATGGTTTTGTGCGGCCACTGCACGCAGTAGCGTGAATACCGCAATACGAATCTCATCAAACGGTTGACGCAAACATGTCATGAGCAACGTCATGGTCGAAGTCTGGCGTGTTTCAACGCCCAAGGCCGTAAACAAACGCTCATGCAACGTCCAAAGCATCGCGTTTTCCGCTGGAATCGAATGTTCCGACGTTTGAGTGAGACGTGTCGATGCCGCGAGGATACGAGCAAGGGCGTGGAAACAATTGACTTTGAGGGCCATTTTCGTACTGGCCCCATGTTGCAACAACAGTTTGCACAAATGCTTGTGCTGGAGAAGTAGATTCAATTCTATCCAACACCACGCAATGAGTAGATTGGAGGTAAGAGGTCAATTTTATACGAACGTACCTTTTTCTGACGACGATGCAAAGGCAGCAATGGCGTCCATCGCAGCGATTTGCTGGAGTTCGTCAGTGCTTTGAATCTTTTGTTCGATGGTCGAGAGAAAGGCTTTTGATAGCATTGGATCGTTCCAATTCCACGATTCAACTTGAAGCTTGGCGGCTGTTGCGGAGATCTCACCAATGAGACGGAGAGCGCTGTCCCCCGTGAACGGGTCTAGATACGGACAAATGAGATAGACGTGGTTATTATATGATGGAGGAGCACGTACCTTCGTTCATGCTGAGCAGCGTATGCAGCGTCCCTAGAGTACAGATGAGAACACAACAAACAGTCGCTGAAAAATCCACATGACGCACCAGATTCAAAGATGTGGGCAACACCAACGGCCGACTGACAGAGTTTGGGCACAAGATCGAGCACGTTCATGACGAAGAGCGTGTCACTCGACTTGAGCGATTGAAGAACCTAGACACACCAGCTCAATTCATGCATCCCCAACGAGTGTATCTACACTGCACGTACAATATCTGCAGTTCCCGACGTGATCGCGTAACGCATGTGGTCATCCGACTGCTCACAAATCTTTGCAATAGTCTCCAAGTATCGCATAAACTCAACCGACGATTCCGTCACATCCCTCCACAGACATTCGTCAGTCCATAACTGTCAGTACTCAGTACACCAAACGACTCACTCGGTCTCTACGGTTTCACGAAGGATGTCAAGCACTGGTTTGTAAAAGTCACCGCCTTGAACGCGCGCGAGCTATAGCACATTCAGTGTACGTCAGACGTAGGCGCGAGCCATAGACCCATCTTCTTCCTACCAATTCAAGTACGGATGCAGCTTTCGAGGAAATCTCAACATCTTCATCCGCCATCGTCTTGCACAGCACTTGCAACAGCGTTGAATCGGCCTGTGATGGGGACCATCCATGAGCAGAAGCAGTACACCCCCATCTTACTTAACGCACCAGCTCTCGTGCTTGGTCTGGTGGTGGCTGATTCTTCAAGTGACCGATCAATTGATTCACCGACAGCAATCGTGCAGCATGTTCGTGATGCATGAGACCCGCGAGAATAAACGGCCGCATCTATCAATGCCCCACATCCAATGAATACCATCGAACTCGGCGCTTGTATCATTCCTCCGTACCTCTGGTTGGTAAAACATGCCTTCATTGGCATCACTGCCAAGCACACGGTCAATACACGCACACGAAATCTTGACCTGATTCCATCCAACCCTTTCAAATCCCCACGAGCACGCCAACAACATCAAATCGTTCGTCGTACCTTCTTCGCGTCGCCTTCGTCGCTCGCGCTCTGGAGCACGCCAAAGAGCGCTTCCAACGGCACACGCTGCAAAAACTGCTGCGCATGAAGCTTTTCATGGGCACTGGCGTGTATGGCCGCTGTAGTCGCGAGCCCTTGCTCGTGAAAGCGCGTGATCTCGTCCCAGATCGCTATCGGATCCATGTTTCAATTTGTGAGCTTTGATCCACAATAGAGACCATCACTCTCTACTGATCAATAGTTCGTATCATTTGAAAACATTAACGATATGTAGGTTTTTATCAAAAGTGCAGAATGATGGTCGTGAGATATAGCTCACTTTACTCGGTCTGAATGGCAATATAATCAGGTCCCGATTCGGGGGACGTTGAGAGGCCCAATTCCTTTTCACTCTTTTCACTTTCGGGGACATGGAACCATTCGTCATCTTGATACATTCGTTGTTGTTGGTAAAAAAGTGGGGAACGCAAAAACTGACCAACGATTACACCCGCCACACATCCCATCGCAACCGACACGATGGTCGCGAGGAGTTGGTACCCGCCTTGCTGTCCCGCTGAGCGATGCGAACGAGCAACGTAAATGTCGGTAAGTGAAGCACCATAGTGGTCATCTGACAAGGCCATTGTAGCGAACGCACATGCGAGACCACCGATCACGCCTGGCATCCCATGGAGGTTGAGAATGCCGGCCGAATCCGACAACCCAATGCGACGCTCGAGCATCGGGAGAAGAAAGCAGTAGCCCAAGACCGAGACCACCCCAGCGACAATACCGATGGCTACAGCACTTGCAGGGTTGATGGCGAGCTCACACGTGGCACCCATGGCGACGCCGCCGGCGAGCGTGGCGTTCTGGAGATGCACCATATCAAACTTTTTGTGATGCGAGAACGTCGTGCTCACAGCAAAAGTCGTGGCACACGATGCCGCAATGGACAGGAGCGTGTTGATGACGGCACGTTCTTGACGAAAGCCATCCGCTGGGACGAGCGCGGCGTTGAATGACGGCCAGTACATCCACAAGAAAAGCGTACCAATCATCGCAAAGATATCGGACGTATACCGGGACGTGTTGTGGGTTTGCTTGGCGACGGGTGGGACGCCCATTTGAAGTGTGAGTGCAAGGCCAAAGAATGCACCAAATGTATGAATCACCATGGACCCACCAGCATCAATGACGTGAAGCAATTCCGTGAGAATATACTCGTTGATCGCATAGACAATCACTTCAAAAAAGCTCATCCAGAGCAATTGCGTTGGTGTCACTTTCCCCAAGACTGCCCCAAAGGAAATGAGCACAGCACCAGCCGCAAAGTCGGCATTGATGATCGCAGGTGCATCCAGGAGAATGCGTGGATGGCCGTCGTTATCCCCAATTTGATGGGTCAGCTTGACACAAATCATTCCCCATTGCACCGACAAGACAGCGACGACAAAGTTGAGCGAGACGGCACTGAGTGAGTACCGACGAAGATACGTCATGAGGAAACCAAACCCCACAAAAATCATGACATGAACATCCATGTACATGGGATACACGGTCCCGAGTGGAATAGGATGAGGTTGTTTGGTGTTTTTCTGATTGGCCGTGTCGAAATGCGCCGCAAAAAAGATGAGACAGAGGAGTTGGAAGGCTGCGGCCGAGAACAAAAAGCCTTGGGGGCGAGAGAGTTTCATGGTTCAGAAGGCGTCGGAAGTAGCAGATTGGAGAATGAGAAGAGCGACTCAGCGATAACATGAGAAGGGATTAGAACAACACGTAGCGTCTGTAAGATCCAACGGCTCTTTGATTGCACCGATGCATGTTGAACTTCGCGAACCGGCGTCATGGCGCAACTGCCACGTCCCGAGATTCAACTTGACCAGGACGCACGTCAGAAGCATGCGACAGACCAGCCGTTCGTCTACACCAGCCGATGTGTCATCGCAAAATCCCACATGGTTCAAAATAGATACAGAAGAAATGTATCCAATACTCAAATCCAGTCTAGTGATCACTCGCACCAATGCACCGGAACAGAATGAAGGTTGAATCTTGGACGATCTCATGATGGGTGTGACCCGTCTATTGAGCCTTCTCAGCCATTCATTTCCTCGTCTCTTATCCTGCGTGAACGTGACGCGGCGACGTCAGTGGCTCATTGGCTTCGTCTTCTGCGAGATCCGGTTGGACGTGAAACCGTTTGACTTTGACGTATCGAATGCTCATGAGCACTAGGACCATTGCGACGCATCCCACACAAAAGCTCACAAAAATCCACACAGCAATGGTCGTCCCAAAGCTCGAAGGGTATTGTGGTGTGGTGGTCAGGACCTCTGCAAAGAGTGGTTGGGTCTGCAACGAGCCACTTTCAAAATACCCATAAAGTTTCTCGACCATTGGAGTCGTTGTCGTGAAATCCATGGTCACGGCAATGCACATGGACTGCGACGCGACACATCGTGTGGTCGTGGCGTTGACAATGTACATGGTCTCGGCCATGGGACCGAGCGAGAGCGCGGGAAACGTCTTTCCACTCGACGTCATCAACTCGTTGGCTGTGAGCATACGGTAGATGGTCGTCACGAGTCGCGAGGGTGAAAACACAGTGCCACAAATTGCCAGTGGATCACCCCGACGACACTGAAGTACAAATGCGACGCGACGGAACGCACACGAACGCTCGTTGGGACAATCAGCCGCGCAATTCCGCATACCAAACGTCGCAGGACACTGACACACATTTGCTGAGCTATTGCCACTGGATCCACCGTACGTTATGTTGACACACGTACCACCATTGAGGCACGTGTATTCCTTGGGACAACCGGTATCGTCATCCTGCACAATCGCCACGACGCCTTGGTTCTTGACATACAGTGTGGTGTGGTCGGGTTCATTGCCACCAACACGTAGACCATTGTACATGGCATCCGTGGCACTGGTTACTTTGTGCTTGAGGAATGGCTGGACCTTTTTGGGAATGAGACGATCGTAATTGATGGTGAGTGGGCTCCCCGCATCGTAGATATCGTTGGGAACGGGTGTGAGATAGACCCACTGAGGCGTTTTCCAGTTGGTTGGTGAGAATGTGAGCCGCAAGGGACTTACCGTGAGCAAAGAGTCGTCTACCTCATACGAAATCGTCACGACGACACTACTCGCTGGTGCAGAATCCAACGAAATGGAATAATTGCTCGGCGTGGATGCACTCTCGGACATGATCACGACACTGGTCGAAAGCGTCACACCTGGAAGATCGTCGTCCACATGCGCAACATCGATGGTTCCACGTCCACTGATCCACGTTGGGGACCAATTTCTCGGCCACGTGGGCTGTCGGTCAGTTGCGACAATATAAGGCGCTTGTGTATACGTATAGTCGGATGAGAGGAGCGTAAAGTCGCGTGTGATAACGTTGGATGTGAAGGATTGGTGTGGAATAACCAACGCCGTGGCTTCTGTCGACGTCACGACGTGACTTACCGAGAAACTACGATTCGCATTGTATGTATTGTCGTCTACGGCGAGAATCGTGAGTGCTTGAGACTGATTCCAGTTGCTGTCCACAACAAAGCAATGCATGAGGAGACTTATTTTCCACTCAGAAGGCATCGTACGTACGTGGATGTGAAGATAAGGGACGTTGGTGCCGTGAAGGTGATCTGCTCCCCGGACTCGTAGTTTCCTCCTTGAAGCGTTCCTGGCGTTGACGACTGTTTCAAGGCATCAAAGACCGACAAGGGAGCATTGTCAGGGTCTGGGACGACCGTCATTGTGATGTCTTGGATCGGTTCACTCGCCAATCGGACTTGAAGTGTTGCGGTTGTACCAACCGCGTGCATGCGGCTTCGTCCACTCTCGACGGGTGGGACGGAATCGATATTTGTGAGGTCCCCACGTACTGCCAGCGGAAATGGCACCGTGACATGGCCTCGCACCGTGATCAAGGGCGCTTCAAAGCAATTGGCCACGTCGTCGTAGGATTTTTCAAACGCCACTAGCAGTATTTTGATCGACAAGAGTGCGAGATCTGTTATGGTGATGGTTTGGGAACCACGGGAGACCATTTGAACATCAATCGAGCGAATGGGAGTCCATCCATGCGTATTATCAAGCAATGGGATCGTCGACGATGCATTGATGTCAAGGGAATCGCTCCACCAGAGACTCATCCGTCGGATGTACTTGGCATCTCGCATGGGTGGAATCGTCATGACAATGACGGTCAAGTTAATATCGCTTTCCGCGAATCCTGCCATGACCCAGGCCGACCCAGAGGCCAGTGTGGCGGCTGAAGGCGTCGCGATACAAGTTGCCCACGTCGCAGATCCAGTGAATACGTTTGTACAGGTTGTTGAGCTCGAGAGACCGAGGACTTGCGATGCGTTGGTGCTGCAGCGCACTGATGCAGGGAAAACCTGTCGCATTCGGCGCATTTTTGGCGCGTTGGGGTACACACCGCTGCCTTCCTGAACCTCGAACGCAGACGATGAAAAGAGTACGACGTTTTCATCATCGTCCAGAACGCGGAGAATTTTCACTCCCGAGTCGTTGAACAATGCTGGCATACAAGGACCTGTCGCTCCACTGCCACAGACACTGGTGCCATAGAACGATACGTCAGTGCTTTGAACAGTGTGGGTCAACAGAATGTCACGATCGCCCGTTGCCACGGCATCGTCCATGACCGAAACGTGGACGAACTGTGGCGTCCACCAATCGCCGGACGTAAACGACAGCTCATGTCGACACACGGCCGTCGTAGGATCACATTCTTCATCGAGTCGTTCACCTGGCTGGTTGAGAGTAAAGCCAATTTGGTTTTTGCCATTGTTGACGATCGATGGCGACGGCATGTAGCCACCAAGAGCTACTTTGGCACTGGCCAGCGCAGGTTGAAAGACGTGAACTTCGTTCAGGACGACATTGTTTTCTCCTTCGACTTGGACCAAGAGGTATCGAGCTTCGATAGTTGTGGTGTAGTCGGTAACAAAGTGATCGTCACCAAACGCTGCATGGCCTTGGGCGCCAAACACGCGCCACCGCAAGAGAATTGTGTCGCTCTCCGGGGAGGTAAACGAACGTTCCGAGATGTTAAACTGTTTGGCAAAGCGTGCGTTCGTCTTGGCGGTCGTAAATCCCGAAATGCCGTTGTTTCCAGCGGACAAGGATGTCTCTGAGAGCAGAAGCCAGATCGACACCGGCAGTTGTGCGGTCGTGAGCGATGCTGCGGATGCCTTCTTCTTGATGGTCACTAGGATTTCATCAATGAGCCGCAAGGACCCAAGATCAGCTTGCCACCATGGATACTTGTACGGTGTTGACCCCATGGCAAACGTCGATGCAACACCGAGATTCGAGGTCATTTGTCCATCAATCGCCGCCTGAGCATTACCTGATTGACTCTGCGATGCACTTCCCAAGGGTGCAAGGTTCACACGACCGGACCCAAGGACTTGAAGCTGTGGACGAAGCGAAACATCAGTGTTGTCTTTGGACGCAAACGTGACTTCAGTGGCACCGTCGTACACAAAGAACGAAGGTGCTGTGGTGTACACCAAGAACGTCACGTCGGTAGCAAACGACTGCTGATCCTGTTGGAGCTGATGCTGCGTGGCGAGGAACGCGTTGAGAGTGACTGTGACGTCGAATTCGACCCATCCAGGCGCTGGTGTGTAGGTGTTGGCAATCGTGTCAAATGAACCAGTCGGTTGGATCAAGGCTTCTCCTGCTGTTGCTTGACGAAGATTCAAGAAATTTGTGGGTGCTGGCAACAACGACGACAATGGAAGAGCTGGATCCGAGGCAGTATTGCGCAACGAGCACGCGATGTTGGCATGGCCATCACTCGCGCAGTCGCCACGGAGCCAATTCTCGTCCCACGTTTCGGCCATTGCTCCATTGGCGATCGAAACGCCGACCTGAATCCCACCAAGGCCACCGTTTTCACCTCCTGCGACACGATACAATCGAAGTTTCGCACCACCGACCTGATGACTTCCCGTGGCCAATGCAATCGATGGATTGACAGAAAATCGGACAACTCCAAGGCGTACGAGTCGTGTCGTACTCGAACTGGTCGTGGCGTTGGCTGCTGCCGTGAAGGTCGTAGAACCACCAGCGGGAACAGCAGCAACTGCAGCATCCGCACTGAGCGTCAGCGTCGTATCAGCCGTTGCCGTCAGCGTGAGCTCAAACGGCTTGTAAGTATGGCTTCCATCCGGCTCCCAATGCATCGGTTCGCTGCCTAATCCCACTTGATACGACCCAAAACCCGGTCCAGACACGTCGTTCTCTCGAATCGTCAGTACTGACGCATCCAAAAGCACCATGGCCGCTGGATATCGCGCCACAAAGAGCGTCGTCATGGCGGTATTTGGCTGATTGTAGAACAAATCGACTGTACTCGTCGAAACCACCTCAACATTTGTGAAGTAAACGCCGTCGTTGATACCACTTTTGGCCGATGCCACAGCCGTAATCTCGATGGATTGTGCTTGATTCCAGTTGGTGGCAGTGAATGTCAACGACACCGGCGTGACGTTGATTCCCTCATCGACTGACACGACCAACAAGACGATGACGTCTCCTGCCGGTTCACTCGCAAGCGTCACGTTGACGACGGCCTTGTGACCGTTGACACGGACAGCGACACAATTGTCTGGGGAAATCGTTGAGGCGGAGCCATGGCGAATCGTTTCTGGATGCAATACAATCCCAGCGGGATCATTGTCGAGCGTAAAAGTGACAATCCGTGCCAGTGCCTGAGGACTCATCATCACCCCAAAGCTCTCTGTCCATGGAAATGCATGCTCGGGATTCCCAGTGTCGTACACACCAGACAGTTGTGTGTAGATTTTGGCACCGACAACAAATCCACTCGTTGGTGTGAGTGACGTACGAAGGGGAGCGTTGTAGTGCGGATCAGGACTCGTCACCGACAGTGTAATGATACTTTTGGGAAGCGTCTGGGTGTGTTTGTTATCGACGGCTGTCACAATCACAGTCTGACGCGTTGCAAAGGTAGCGGTCGTGAATTTCAACGTGGTCATCGATAGTTTTAGTGCCGTGGGAGCAGTCTGGAACGCAATGGTCACGTCTCCTTGCGGTGCCGAGTTGAGCCAGACGTCAAACGTGTCCGTCTGACCAATTTCCGAGACCGAAAGACTCGCTTTGGACACAAGCACGGCCGAATCACCATCGTCTTTGATCGAGACGATCGTACCAACAAAATCAAGAAGCTCATTGCGACGCTTGTCGAGTTCCAAGAATTCTGTGCCATAGCCATACCACTCGCTGGGATGTTCATAATCAATCCCAATGTGAGCGCCCCCGACGACATTGTGCAAAGCTACTTTGAAGACTTGGTCGGGTGCTTCGTACAGTGTATCGTCAATGATTGGAATCGTCATGGTCTTGGTGTTCTCACCATCCGCGAACGTAATGGTCGTGGACGCCAACGGCGTGTAGGCCACACCAGCAGTCGCCGTACATGGACTCACATGGGTACATTTCCGTGTCTGGACTACACCATTGTCATAGTCGTCGTCATACTTTTGTTTCCCGGGAAGAATGGTCCCCGCAAACGTTGCCACGTCAACAGAGACCGTACCACTCGTATACGTGTTGATGCCACTGGTATCCGTTAATCCCGTTCGCACAATCTCCACCGTGACGCTCCCGGCATTCTCGAGCACTTCGTACTGTCCTTGTTTGAATGCCAATGTCCCAGCATCGCGGTCGTCGACGATATAAACCCAGATCTCGTTCTGGGGACCTATACTGGCGCCTCCTTCCACTGCCGTCATGCGAATCTTGAACGTTCGTGTCGCAGGTTGGTACTTGTTGTTGTTGAATATTTTGACGGCAAATGTTTGTCGCTTCACTCCATCCGCCCACATGAGTTTGTTGGACGCCGCTTGATAATCATATGCGAGACTACCACCTTCCGTTGCGTTGTTTCCTCCGCTCGTACCAACGGTTGTGACTGCGAGTGTCACGGGAGTGTACCCAGACGATGATCCAAGGGACCGAACGATCGACACGACTGCACTGCCATTATCTTCTCGACAAAAGAGAAATGGGGCGGCAAAATCGAATTGTCCAGCGTCACCATCGTCAGTGATAAAGACCACCGTCGAGCGTTGGGTCCCGAATTTCGCCACACTGGTGGTGGGATCACTAGCTTTCATCGGCGCTAGAGCGGCCAACTCGAGATAGAAGTATTCTTGGGCTTCATACACATCGTCGTTGATGAGTTGAATGGGAATAAACGCCTCACGTTGATTTTCTTGAAAGATGAGTTGGTAAATTGTATCCATGAGCTGAAAATTCTTCATATTGATGGCCGTAGGCTGACCAGGATTCGCGAGACGATAGGTGACCGTGACGTTTCCACTTGCGCCACCCGACCGTACAACTCGAACCTGGACGAGCCCAGCGTTCTCTACAAACGAGTACGTACTGGCGCTAAAGGAAAAGATCCCAGCTAGTATATCAAGAGGGAATTAGTACTCATAGTCCCTACCCCAAGCAAACAACGCGTACCATGACCA
>JAADWU010000351.1:0-13660 GCA_023336255.1 Pythium graminicola
CACCAACGTACAGTGCGATCTCCCCACGGGAGCACACGTATCAGGAAGTTGGACAAGCCGCCTAAAGACATTGAAAGTGATTGCATAGCAACGTAATGTCCTTGTATAATTGGATGGAAATAGGAATCTGAACGATCGAATTTGCCGGTGCCATGGCATTGTCTCGTGGGCGCTCGTTTGTGCGGGAGACTGACTGTCTTCCCCTTCTCTAGCGATATGATTATTGTGCCGGTTCGTGAGAATGGCTGCATGTTGAAGTTACTCTTTTGAGTGAATGCCACTATCTTCAGAAATCTCAGTTGCCAATCAAATCTTTTTCTAGGAGCAGTTGGTCCGTCGCTGTGCGTCGGCATGGCCTGCACCCGTCTCATTAGTAGAGGCTACCGTAGCTCTTCCCCATCCGGAGGTCGTCCCATCGTGAGCTGTACCACAACAACGACAAGTACACAAAGCCTACGTGGCATGCTCGATGCATGTCTTGACGCCTCGAACGAACCAAGAGGAAATCTCGTGTCTTTGTCGCATGATGGGTTCGTCGACAACCAGTTTAGGATTCACGCATGCCAAATTTAGTGACATCTAACGGCTTTCAACGTCCATTTGGCGGTTGCAATCTCGAAAGAGTGACGTCGCATGAAGCCATCGAAGTGCGCTACATTTTTCTGTTACCACATTGTGCATCGTGGGTGTTGCTTCTTCAAGCGCAATCATCTTGTCTGCGGGGTCTCTGTTGCGTCACCTTGTTCCATTTCCACTTCTGCACTCTCGACCTCAAGCCCGTTTCTCCAGTTTGAACGACGATGTGGTCCCTTGGCGCCCTCGTTCAATTTATCTTCGATGGTGGCGAGTCCACGCGGCTCGTGCCACTCAAAATGCTCTATCTCATTCATTACATGGCGTTCTCCACACAAACGTTCTTGCCCGTACGTTGTCTGGTATCCAGAAGGAGTCCCATACCCCTGATTGACATTGTGGTGATCTGTAGATGTACTTTGATACAAAAGAAGGCTATACCAAATTCCAGATTGGTATTCTGTTGGCCATTCCTTGTGTCTGTTCGATCATTGGACCCGTGGTATGGGGTGCGGCGGCCGATATCTTTCAGAACCAAAAACTCGTTCATATCATTTGTCTCGTGACGGCCGCGTTTCTCATGTTTGCCCTTCAATTTGTCCAGTCGTTTGAATTCATGTGTCTCATGTTCTTCCTTGCCAATTTTCAAACCCAACCAACATGGTCATTGCTGGATCAAGTTGCTATGGAATTGTTAGATCGTATTGGTGGCGACTATGGCAAGCAACGGTTGTATGGTGCCGTTGGGTATGGCATTGGTGGTTACATGTCGGGTGTCATTGCTGCTGCCTTGGGTATTGCCTGGTGTTTCAACATGGTGGTCGCCCTCTCGTGCTTCTCGCTCTTTTTGTTGCTCAATCATATTCCATCGTTCCAACGTGTCAAGCCCAAGATGGAATTCTTGCAAAGTCTCGGGTACATTCTCCATCAACAAGATGTACTCTTACTCTTTGTACTCGTTCTCGTCATTGGGATTGTTGCTCAGCTCATCGACAGTTTTTTGTTCTTGTACCTCTTCAATCTCACGGGCAATAATTCGCGTTTTGTCGGCATTGTCATTGCCGTGGAAACCACCTCTGAACTTCCCCTGTTCTTCCATGCCAACAAAATCATTGATCGGATTGGGACTCCGAAGTGTATCTTCATGGGTATTGCCGCCTATACCATTCGTTTGATTGCATATACGTTGGTCAAGAATCCATGGACGATTTTGCCAGTCGAAGCACTGCATGGGATCACATTCGGTTTGGTCTGGGCTGCGTTCACCAACTATGTGTACCAATCGGCACCGGAAGGCACAGAAGGCACGATGATTGGTCTACTTGCTGCTGTCCAAAAGGGCGTTGGAGGTGGTATTGGTACGCTTGTGGGTGGCTGGTTCTACCAGAACTATGGTGGTCGCACGATGTGGTTGATTGCTCTCATCGGTGTACTTCCAGTCGCTCTGCTCATTGCCATTGCGTTCTCCTTCATGGCAAAGAAACACACGATTAGTAAGTTTGCAACCAGCAGCCTTGAAGACCAACCCATCAAGCGAAAGACACCATCGTACGGCTCGTTCCAACATTTGGGTAGTAGCCAGCACTTGGAAACCCTAGGCTAGACAGCACATTCATTTGCTTCGTTTGTATGGTGCATAAGTCATGATTACATTACCTATTGTTGCTACGTCATGACCTCATAAATGCTTACTTCTTCTTCTTGGATGCAGCTTTGAGTGTTCGAGCACGCTCCTCGATGCGTCGATCCATCTCTGCTTTGGCCGCAAGTCTCGCTTCTTCCAAAGCCGAACGACCAGATGACTTACCCGCAGTCGGTGGAGGTGGAGGCTGGTGGATTTTGCGTTTCTTGTGCTCCGACGACGTGCGCGAATGCGCTCGAGCACTCTCAGGTGCAACACGAGCTTGATGCGAGACCGTCATATCCACATCCGTCTGCGACAGCTTACGTTTGTTATCGACACCCTGAGATTTGAAGCGATACGGACTTACTTCATCAGCAGCGGCTTCAACTGCTGCACGAGCAGATAGTGCTGCAGCTTGGGCTGCTGCTCGTGCTGCCTGTTCTGCTTGCTCGCGCCTGTAAGCTTCCTCACGGGCTTGAAGCTCTAACAAGTGTTTCTGTTGCTCCAACTCTGCTGCACGCCGCCGCATTTCCTCGAGATTTTGGGCCAGCACTCGAGCCTCGTCTTGTTTGCGTGCTTCTTCAGCAGCTAGAACCTGGCGGTGGTGGTGCTCGATTTCCATCTCAGCAGCACGCAACCGCATTTCTTCCAACTCTTTCTTCATGCGCTCCGATTCGTTTCGCCGTGCTTCTTCGTCGTGAAGAGCATTTTCCCGAATAAGAGCCTCGTATTCGGCTTTCTGTATTTCTGCCTCTCGGGTACGGCGACGCATTTCTTCAACTTCACGACGGAGTTGCTCTGCCCGCTCTGCCTCCTCACGCAACTTGTTTTGCAGGCGTTTCGACTCGAGATCCCGTTCTCCCAACGATGTTTCGACGTAATTCTTCAACTCTGCACACAACCTCCGTGAGATTCACTGAACAATCAACTCTCCCAGGGCGAGCAAACGTACCGTTCATTTGTTCTTCCTTCTTCTTCGCAGCCAGACTTTCTTGTTCTCGCATCAATCGTTCCTTCTCCGCCATGCTCAGTGCATCTTCCTTTTCGGCGGCGAGTCTGTAAGAAATCATCATCATCAGTTCCAATCTCTAGGTCATGATCGTGCTCATCATACTTACCGATTCAGTATCTTCTGATTCTCGAGCTCTGATTTACAATCCGCACTCAATTTATCAAATAACATTTTGGCGGTGAAGTTGGTACTCGTCGATTCCAGGCTCAAGAACTCAGAAATCATCTCATTGAGCGTCGTGATGAAAACTGATTCAATCTTGGTCTCGTTTGTGGGGAACTCGACAGCCTTCAACTCGCGTTGAAACTCATCGATAACTTCAGCACGGAGATCCTCGTACTGTTGCTGTTCCTGTCGCGCAGAGACATCTTGGTGAAGATCTTGGTTACGTTTGAGGTACTCGTACGCATACTACACGGACAAACCATTTAGCAAACAATGGAAGCCCCTCAAACACATGTTGGAACTTACCACATCGCCGAGCTTTTCCAGCTCCATAGTCTTCGCCGTGACATCCGTCTTCAACACTGTCCATCCTTGCAGTTGCTTTGCCACAACAATCTTCACTGAGTGAACAGCTTCGTCAATGGATCGCTTAATCGCATCTTCGGGCAAAGGTAGCTTTCCATCCAGTCTATGAGCAATTTCTTTGCCAACGTCATCCTTTGCCTTGGATCCAACCTCGCCCAGGATAAGTTGAATCTCAAGATAATATCGCCGATTCAGCTCCTCTGCAAGCTGTGCTTTGTGGTGCTCGACATCCTCGACAAAGTTCGCGGAGAGAAATGGATTTTCGTCAACGTATCCGTTCAACTCCTTGACGAGGCCACGGTAATGCTCTTCTAACCCCGCTTGAAGGGTTGTGACAGTGATCGGAGTTCGCTCTGTGAAAATCTTGTCCAATGTCGCGTGCATGTCCTTCGTCATCCGTGTTTTCCCGTTGCGAACGTGCTCGTTGATAACTGTACTAGCCTTTTGGATTGCTTTCTCGTTGAGAACCTCGAGCTTGTCAAATAAAACGGTGGCATGCTCTCGAACGCGTTTGATCTCCGCCTCCAGTCCTCGCTTCCCCTGAGCACCAATTGGCAGAACCTCCAGTCGGTTGACCTCCAGCGCAAGAACGTCAACACATCGATGACGCAAGAGATCGCTTCTCATAGGAATTGCTTCCCTTTCGATAATTGCACATTCCTCCTTGAGATTCTTGTAGATTAGATCGACTTCTTTGGACATCTTGTCGGCGATCTTCTCGTTGTTCACTTGCAGGATATGACGAATTTCTTTCGCGGCAAAGGCTTCCAGAGCTTCACGCATCTCCTTTTGGACAGCTGACGATGTTCCCTTCATATTGTCGATCGCGTCCTTGATCATTAAATCAATATCCTGCTGCAAGGTTTTCTCCAACTCAGAAGTTGACACAACTTCTTCCAGGCAGGCTGCCTCACAGTAAGCAGCAATACTCTTCTCGCATTCGTCTTTCATAGCCTTCGCTTCGGCACGGACAAGGGACGAGTAGATCGACTCGGGCATAATGATTTGGTCGCTATTCAAGGTATCCACCAACGCAGGCATCATTTGAGACAGCAATCTTGCAGTCAACGGCTTTCCACCAAAACGCATGGGTACTTGTAGCTGACTGGACAATTTCGTCCGGAGGTCACGAAGTTTATCTTGAAATGCCGGCTGCAACTGTTCGAATCGAATTTTATCCTTCAAATTCGCGGTGTTGGCAACAGGTGCAGGAAAGAGCCACACAGTAATGGATTCGAATGCTTCCAATAGGTTCACACGAGCCAAATTGCGCACGTTCACCTCCTCGCTTCGGCCTTTCTCCCTTGTAAACAAGTCTTTGAACACTTCATCGGGACTCGAATCGACAAAGCTCCAGTCACGGAAAATACTATCATGGGAGAACCCGTGTGAGCCCATTGAGATCATATTCGTCGACAAACAAAACCTAGACTTACATGTGGAGATGCCCAAAAACTTTCGAGTTATCACCATCGGCAAGTTCAATACCTTGTGCTGCACGAGCCAATACTGCGAGCAAATTCAAGATACGATCGGCTTGAAGACTATCCTTCCAGTTGAAGATTACGACCTTTGATGAGAGCAAGACCGGTGACACGAGACGTGAATCATCTAAACAAACGTAATATCATTGCATAAGACGCTGCCACCATAAGGCACATACCATTCTTCATAATACGTACAAGAGATGTCCCGATCACCCTGTCCTTCGGCATCAACAAACCCAATTTGTAGCACACTCATGGCCGATGGAACGGCTGGACAGCCATTCAATGCACTAAACTTGGGTAATGGCACAAAATGACCCGAGAGATCAACACCTTGGGTACATGGTTCACGTAAGTTGGAAATTTTGAATAAATCTTGCTGGTCCGCAAGCAAGTTCATGAGAAACGATTTGCCCTGACGTGCAGCGCCAAAGATCGAGATAAGATTGATCGGTTGATCACCGAGCGGTTGTAGTACTTGTGTTGCCGCTTCTGGGTGTACAAACATTTGGTCATGGTGATGATCTTCATCGTCCCCAGTGCGTCCCATCCCGAGCCATTTCACAGCCTATGACCAAAACGTTACCCCATCAAAAATGGTCTCTTAAACCACATAATTTCGACCGTACCGTACCCGTGGTTTGGTACCAAACACCATATTCTTTAAACTGTCCATTGCAGCGATTCAGTGGTGTCTAGGAGTGTTGAAAAAAACGAAAAATCCACGCGCTTTTCCACCGCGTCCGTGGTTTTCCACCAAGATGCAAATGTTCAAAACCGAGATGAAGTGCAAAGTTGGCCCAAAATACGCGTATCGATTGGTTGAAAATAGGAAAAATAACACATACTGATTCGTTGAAAAGTCTTTAAATCTTTCTGTTTTGACCAATACAAAGTGGGTTAACCACATACTAGAGGGGAAACCAATCTCAAAAAACCTGTAAATGGACACCAATGTTTCGTACCAAGACCAAGAAAAAAGCGGGTAATGCAACACGCAAACGCAAGGATATCGACGACGGAGACGAGAATGAGGAGCAGTACCTCGATCAAGCCAAGACGGAGTCGATGGAGGTCGATGAGACCGAAATTCCGAGCACAAACGACGCTATAAAAGCTCCAAACGACCATGACGAAGAGGAAGGTGAAGACGCGATGCTCGCACGTATGCGGAATCGTATGAATAAGAACAAAGCAAAGGCCAGTAGTACCATGTCCTTTAGCTCCAAAGCTAAGAAGACAGTGAAAAAGGGGGCGATGGATGACGAAGACGCAACAATTGCTTCTGTCACTGGTGGTTGTCTCAGTTTTGAAGAGGATACAACGAAAGCAAGCAAGAAAGAATCCAAAAAGATGCGAATTCGACCCAATCTCCATGTGGCACACACGAGTGAAGTTGATGACGAAGATAATGGGCAAACCAACATGTATTCTCACGATATGCTCGCATCGTTGCTGCGCGAACAAAAAGTATTACTCCGTAGGGCTCCTCCTGTTCCCGAGACGAGGGAAGAAGATCATAATGCGATGGAAGTTGATGAAGAAGAAGGACAAGTTGCGTTTACAGCAGACGAAGAAACAAAAGGCGAGTCTGCCGATGAAGAGTTTATTCCACTCAATGCCAAACTCATGCAAGCCAAGAAAAACAAAAAACGCGTGACGTTTGGTGTACAGAACGACGAATTTTATCCACCAAAAGACGCCGAGGTCGAAGAGCCCGTCTCTGCGAGTGACGCAGAAGACGATGAAGACAGAGATCAGAGCAAACGGTGGGAAGAAGAACTCATGAGACGTGGTGGTGGACACAACGTTCCAATGCCACAGCCAACAGCAGCTCGATATGATTCCAAAGCAATCTATCCTACACGAAAAAAGGTCCCGTGTGCATCGCTTGGTGAGGTGATGCGCTCTATCCAGCGGAAAATGGAAGCTGGGACTGTGGAACGTGACCGCGTCGCTCGTGAACTCGCAAGGTTGGATGCAGAGTCACAACTTATCCAGAAAAAGCTGTTACAACAAAGAGAAGAGCTGCTTGTGTCGAGCAAACAATTTGAGTATTTCCAAGTGATAGAAGATTTTGTCAAGGGCTTGAGCTTTTGTCTGCGCGAAAAGTTGCCATCGATCGAAATTGAAGAGAAGAGGCGTGCGTCAGTGTGGATGACTTTGCACACAAACTTGAGAAATCAGCGTGACTTTGACATGCGGGCGGAAATTCGAGCCTGTCTCGGAGCAAACACGATCAAAGACCGCCAGTTTGTCAATCTGCCGTCGGATATAACAGAACCAGTTGCTGGCGACAACAAAACTGATGCGGACGCACGAATGGCGAGATTTCAAACACGTTATGCCAATTTTGTCAAGTACGAAGCAGTAGATTCAAGTTGGGATGTCTTTGCTGATGCCGTAGACGAGATGAACTCGATTGAACGTGTGTATGGGCGATTTCAGGAGTGGAAGAGCAAGTTTCCAGACGTTTACAAGGACACATACACTGACCTTGCTCTGTCAAAGTTGTATGCGCCTTATGTCCGTGTCGAACTTATTAATTGGGATCCACTCACGGTGACCAAAGGAGGCGTCGGTCCCAATACTGCTTCGAAACGTGTGTCCGAGATGAAATGGTTCAAGACCCTTCAGCTGCATCAGTCTCAACAACGACGTGAGCTCGAGGAACCAGTGATTTCTCTGTTACGTGACATTGTGATCAGCCGCATGGCCGATGCAACCAAAACACGTTTCGACTCCTTCTCCCCCATTCATACACAAAGCATTGCTGATTTGATCGAGGATCTTATACAACTCAATGCTCTGCCGCATGTCGAGCATGGCGTGGAAGAAGTGATTGGGAATGTGTTATCCACCCTCACCGCAGAGGCCAAGCGTTTGCCTGGCCTGGCACTGGACCAACAAGATGCAACGAACGACCGTACGCGCTTTTTTGCTTTGTTTCTTGTGGATGAGTTGTGTGCTCTGCTCGAGAACGCATTGGCATTGTTTGTCGCCCTACCAAGTGGAACTTTGCATGAACGAGGGTTCAACTCAGTCATGCAAATTCTCCACCACGTACTCGCGTATGTGACGAACTGTAAACACTTGAACAAAACCACAACTCTCCCACAGATCCACCGCACGATCAAGCAGCTGTCTTCATCGTCGTTTATGCAGAGTTTGCTTGCACGGACGCAACGTGAACAACTCGAGTTTCAGCGAGTGCTCGAATTGCTCCAACCTAAATCTGCGACATGAGAACGACAACCACCCTTTGCTAAGCGATAATTCGACCCTATAGAGTGATACTTTGGATCATATAGCACAGGTTTTGCATGCTTGTTGACAGGTCTATTTTGGCGGGGGCGGGTCACAACCGTTTGAACATGGGTGCCCAAGCCAGCACCGTCCATGGCGATGGCAACGCCCCTAGCGACCACAGAAGCCTTGAATCTGCTGAACGGAATGTTCATCAATATTCTACAATTCATGGATCATCCACTGATACCCTGCAAGCACGGATTAGTGCGCCGACGGCCCCAGCGCCGTCAGAATCCCGTGTCTCGGGTACTCAATCCGCACCTACAACCGCCTCCACAGCGCCGACACGCCCACCAACAGCACCAACCAAGAGAAAGCCTGTGGTCGATCGTGTCGTAGAGATTCGAGGAACGATTCGACATGCATATCCGTTGCAATCGCTTCCGTATCAACAACAACAAGATGATTTTTCTGTGGGTAGTGGCCCCTGTGGTCGTGACGCTGCGCAGGTTGTGGCATGGGAAATCCAACTCCACGACTCGTATCAAACGTGTTTTGTGTTTTTGTACGACAAATGGGCCGATGCAGTGCATCGATTTCAACGTCATGTACGTAGAGTTAGTATGGATTTGACAGAGCGACTTGACGTTTGGTGTTGTTTCGTAGTACAAAGTTCATCTCCACGGACTCGGACTGGTGTACATTGATCATTGGGACATTGGACACGACACGGAAGACGTCAAGCGCTGCTATGTGGTCGCCGAACCATTACTACTCAAGCGAACGGCAGAACGTTCGGCTCGATTGCTCCCCAAGCCACATGGTGTGTCCATTGAAATTGCGTACGAAGAACCACAACGGATTCCTGATTCCGATCAAGTCAAGTATCTCCCTGAACAAGTGATTCATGCTCGTCATCTGTACGCTGATGGGGACGCTGCGACGGCCACGAGCAACACGTCGGTGTTGGTCAAGCCCAAGGCAAATCCACGTGGGAAGCGAACACTACGAGAGATGAATACTGGCGAAAGTACCACCAGCGCGATCACTACGCCGTCGTCGTATGTGTACACGCCATTGGGGGATCTCATTCCAGGCTGCGCATGTCTCTATGGAGTGGTCGTCAACATGAGCTTGCCCAAAAAGTCAGAGGGTCAGGATTTCTACGTACGACATATGATTGCTTCATTTTCGTGTACAAGTGCTAACACGTCAAGTCTGTCTATTGTAGATGTCATTGCATCTCGTTGATGAAAGTCGACCTAGGCGAGAAGATGCACTTCAAGTCATGGTGTTCTTGCCGACGATCGAGCAAATGCCACGCATCCTGGTAAGTTTTCATACGGAATATCCTTCATCTGGGTTTGTTCTCCGTGTTCTTATCATTTGGTCTGTTAGTATGTTGGTGACATCGTACGCTTCCACAAAATTCGTATCAACCGGTATCAGGACAAACTACAAGGAGTATGCAAGTACGTAAACTTGGTAGATATGACCGGAATCGCATACTCAAACCTGAATTCGTAGTGCACGTGCGACGCGCTATCTCGTACTTCGACGAGACAAGAAGAACCCTCAAAGGCCTATCCAGAAGACTTGCAGCTCAACCTGGACATTTGAGAAGTACGATGAAGACCGTTTTATCCAACTCTCGTACGTTTTTGTCTATGAAGAATGGATGAATGCATTTTCTGACCTTGATTTTGGTGCTTTCGGAAGAGATTGGGCCGACCGAGCCCTTCATGTTGACACGACACTCCCACCTGGATGCCCACAACCCTCTCGCTTTCTGGGGGATATGCAGTACGCCGAATCGTTTGCGGATGTTGTCGTCCGTGTCCTCCACATCCAAGAACCGTATGAAAATTTTACAGTTGCTCGTATGATCATTTGGGATGGTTCGGGTGATGCAACCTCATGTCAAGATTTGTACGCCAAGCTGCGGCGGGAGCAGGAAAAGGATGCGCGGTCGGTTCCATTCATACCAGAGAAAGGTCTATTGATGGAGATCATCGTCGATTCATGCTGGATCGTGATGCAGACGATGGGATTTTTGTCTGACCTCACATCCCATTGGTGCCGCTTCCGGAATCTTGCGGTTTCCTCTGAACAAGGCGAACCTGGGGAAGACAATCCGGTTGCAAAGCACTGGTATGAGCTTCATTTCCGCGAAGTCTCTTCTGTCATGCTCGTGCACAAGTCGAGCTCAGATGTTCAGATTCGGCTACAGCACAACGGAGAACACAGTGTTCGTGATGTGATCGCACAAAGCGATGAAAATGTCCCAGTCCCTCCTGTCTCGAGTGCCGTGGTTGATTTGACAACAGCACCTACTTCACCACAAGACCTCATCCAGCATGTGATCACCCAAATACCAGCGTTTATCTCGGACAAAGTTCCAGTTACCTCGCTTCAGAATGTTCTTGAGAGTCCCCACGTTCCCCGGAAGTACCACTGCTGTGCACGAGTCGTGGAGCTATGGCCATCCGAGATCGAAAAGCTCACAAAAGTCAAGTCCGCTACAGATGGCACGTTTCTCTACTCATTTGTCATGCGATTGGACGATGGTACAGGGCAGATCGATGCAATTGTCCACGGAGAGGACGCAGTACGTGGATACATCACGTTGACTAGATATTGCTGAAGCTGACGAATTCTGCTGCTTTAGGAAAAACTCATCCACGGCATTCCACCCTGTGATCTCCACACGAGCACGAGTTCTCGTATGCTATTGCAAAAGCGTGTACGAGGCCTCCTTCAGCGACAAGAGCCACTCCATTTTTGCGTGAAATCTTACCGACCCAAAGCTACTCCGACAACCCAGGGCAACTCGGACAGCAGCGTTCGATTTCGGGTTTTCGACACGACACTGTTGCCTGCTCCATAGCAAGGGGAAGATCGGGTAGTTGGCGTGTTGTGTGTGTGAAGTATACATTGATCAAAGCAAACAACTCGACTATCGGCATCTGCCCGGCTACAACATGCAACGGTAACCACTGTTACACGCGAACGCTTGAGAGAGCGAGGTCTCCGTCGGTCCCTTTGGCTTCGCCATCGTCATTAGCACGCGGTAGATCGCCCAGATCATCCCTTAATTCATCCCCCTGGTCTCCACGCTGATGCAGCTAAACAGCACAGTCCGCAAAACACAAGGTGAGTGACTAGTTCATGGGCACGCACTGGGTGACTGGGTTCGTACCTTTTCGAGCCAGTAAAACTCGTTCTCTTGAGGCATTGGCATCGGCAAGCGACCATAGCTCGTCCCCAGTGCAGTATGAATCGCCTGCGACTGCATGAGTTGTTGGGACATGGAGAGCTGTGGGATGCTCTGGCTGTTGAACATCATGGTATCTGCGAGTCGCATCGACATCTCCATTTCTTCTTCCTTGACACGACCGAGACGGGCCATAAGTGCTTCACCTTCTTCGGCACCGACCCAATGCGGGTGGTTTTGTTTGAAGTTGATGAATGAACTCTCCATCTTCATGTCGTTTGAATAACGTTTGAAATCAAACTCAGCAAAGCGGCACACGGCGCCAACGTTTGGAAGTGCCAATGAATGCGAGCGGATAAAGAGCAGTAGCTCTCGAGTCGAACGTGGTAGCGACACACACAGAATGTATGGAGCCATGAGTACAGACAGACATTCCTGCGCAAACAGCACTGCCTTGAACGGGAACAACGCCAGGAACGCATCACGCACATCGTACGAGCGACAATTGCCACGCCATTCCTTTGGAAAATAATGCGTCTCGGTCGACAACTGGAGCATTGCTTCTTCACAATCGCCATGCAAGGCAAACGGTGATGACTCCGTACTTGTAAACGAACGGGCAACAGCAAAGACAAAGGTGGTGACGGTAAAATACCACAGCAACGGGAGATCATGAAATGTCATGGATTCCCCAATCAAGCTCATGGCGATCAGTACCGCCATCAACGATGTCGCACAGAACGAGATACCACCCGCAACAACAGCGACCAGACCCGCTGGGAACATACTGAGATACTTTTCAGCGAGTGGATACGATCGTGCCATACGGGCCTCGAGGGCATGTGGCAATTCATTGTACTCCCGAAATTTCCATTGTGCATACGAGCTCCATCGTCGCGAGCCAAAGTAGAGGGATCGTGTCATATGCCATTCTTGAGACGATTGAAACAGAAAGTGTGATGTTCGATAGAGCAAAATGAATGGCGTGAGTGCCAAATTCAAAATGCCGGCGACCATAAACCGTTTTTGCATCATTTGTTCATCACTGAGGACCGGTAACGACAGATTTTGTTCGGCATCAAACATTTGATCAATCAAACAAATGTTGAGATTGGCTTCAATGTTGCGGGAAAACACAACATGTGAGATCGACGCAAATTGAAGCTTGGGAGGTAATAACTTGGATTCTTGAAAGAGTGCATGATTCATAAATGCAATCAGGTAATTCTCCCGTCGCATGATTCGACGGGCAAAATCATGCGGTGTAGACAACAGTACGGGATCAATTTGAAGCTTGTACGAGGAAATTTGTTTGAGTGTACGCGGTACATGAACATTGGGACCCACGAGACCGAGCACACGAGTCACCACTTCGTCCCAACTCACAGTCTGAAGCATTCGTTCATCAATTCCAAGACGTTGCCAATAAAAGACCCCCATCTCCCGCGCATCTCGCAAGGTTCCAACAAGCCGAACAACACGGGAGAGCCAATAGATCATAAACATGGTAAAGTAGAACGCGACACAGAGATGCAAGAGACTGGGATGGGCAGGACGACACGTAATATACTCGTCCAATTCGGGTTTACAACCATGTTCGGTATCGGCATGACACGCGAGTAATTCGGACCATTCCACACATCCCAATAAAACACTGGAGAGACCGACACTAAACAATCCCGTTGACAAACTCACAAGTTCCACGACTGCAATGCTCCAAAAGCCCTTGTGATAAAAGTAATTGTACAAATTGATCAAGAAAGCATCCAAATTTGCGATCCGACCATAGTCATCCGGGGTATTGGAGACCGATGTCGGGTTGGACGCATGACTCCCATTTTTTTCCGTAGTGGAACCCATCAATCGTGACTTGGCCGACTCGGCAAGGCCTTGAAACAAGGAGGAAATGGCTGGAAGATGTACATTCGAGCGTAAGGACGGCAATGGCGCGGCAGGACGCGCCCGACTGG
>JAADWU010000352.1:0-13651 GCA_023336255.1 Pythium graminicola
TGGCTAATGAAACGCGGTCAGCTGATGAAGACGTGGAAACGGAGATACTTTGTCATCCAACGCAACCGACTTATGTACTACGATACGATCGGAGGTGAACTCCTCGGTTCTGGTGCGGTTTTTGATGTGACGGGTGGTAGTCAGAGACCTCTTAGTCTCGACATTCGATTTCAGAATGGTCGTCTTCTCCACATTGCTGCCGCGGATGACGAAGAGTACAAACAGTGGCATGAAGCATTGAAAGCAGCTTCTAATATCTCAGAGAGTGTGTTGTCCCACAACAGTTTATCTCAGGAAGACACTCCGTTCGGCAAAGACTTCGACTACGATATCCAGGATGATTTCGTCGAAAAGGAAGGAGATGACATGCCCGAGGAAATCGACGACGAAGACGATGACCTTTCTACTGGCTATGGTGCGTGGGAGGCCGCAATGCACAACAAGCCATTGAGTCGCGAGAACTCGTGGGATAGTGAGCTCAGCGATAGCGAGGACGGTAGAGAGAGTGACGTCGGACCTGCATCAAACCTCACAACTCGAGATAGCGATACACATTCCGCCTCGGAGGAACTGCGTGGGTGCTCGGGATGGCTTCGCAAAGAAGGTGAGCGTGTCAAGAACTGGAAGCGTCGATACTTTACCCTGCAAGGAACGATGATCAAATACTTTAAGAATGCCAGTGGTTCCCTGCTTCGATCATACGAGGTTACCCAAGTGGAGGAATACCCAGCGGTCAAATTCGGCTTCTCTATCGTTATGAAAGGTGGTCGTCGTCTCGTCGTTGCTGCCGAGTCGAATGAAGAGTACGAGAAATGGATGCTGACGCTGTGGGGCGTGCTTGCAGATCAGCGAGCTTTCCTTGAAGGTGCAAATGCAGGGAACGATGGCGGTCGGTTCTCAGCAGTCGGAATCATCAATGTCAAAAGTGTCCCGACCACTCCTGTTGGTACACCTCATCTCATCAGAAGCACGAGTCACAGTGGGTGGCTCGAGAAAGAAGGTCGACGCTTCAAGACATGGAAACGTCGTTACTTCACCGTGAAAAACGGCGCTCTCATGTATTTCAACGATGTTGGTGGTGAGACTCAAGGCCATGGAACAGTTCACGGTGTGATCGTTGACAAGACCAAGTCCAACACTCTAAGGATTCTGTTGGGCAAAGATCGTGTGATGCGGGTTACTGCCCCGACAGCCGCCGAGATGAACGAGTGGTACGAAGTCCTTTCAGCGGCACAAACGACTACTAAATCCCCTCGTAACTCGGATATCGGTGATGACTTTTCTGAAATCGCAAGTAGCGTGGGCTCAGCAGCAGATCGCCGGTCGCTTGGCTCGGCACCTTCGAGTCCGGTGGCAGCGTCACCTCTGGGACGAAGCCGGTTTGATGAGAACGACTACTTACGCAATGACACGATCACGAACGAGTCATTCCTTCGCATCCGTGGTCATGACGATGACTTGGCCCTCACGAACGGTTCGTTTTACAAACCACGGTCGTTTAAAGGTGAAATCACGTTTGAACCAACACTCCCCACGGCCAGTGAGACTGCTGAGACGGAAGAGTCAACGCAGCTCTCGCGCATCGACAGTGAAGATGATCTGGAGTATCTCAAGGGATCCAATCTCGAACATCAACGACTAGAAAAACTACGTCAGCAGAAAGAAGACGAAGTACTCATGGTGCCGGAGAAATGTGCAGCGTGTTGTACAATCATGTAGGGTAGCCATGTTCTACCTCTAAATTCTCTTTTATGAAATCAAGTCGAAAATTCACATGTCGCATTCGTCATCTCAGGAGCGCAGTATTGGGGTCAGATTTAAAATCAGTGCGAAAACGGCTACTATTCGAATGTGTCGGCCGTTAGGCAGCGCCATTAGACGAAGGGCAGACGGAGGACACCATGGGCGACGATCCGACCGTCACGTACGCTGGATGGGCCTACAAAGAAGGAAGTTTGGTCAAGAATTGGAAGAAACGGTTTCTTGTCGTCAAGCGTCGTGAACTCGCGTACTACAAAACCACGGATCACACGTCCAGCCATGCCCAACTCATGGGCGGCATGCGCATTGCTCGTGTCGAATTGGCCGACGACATTACCAATGGCCTGCGCATCACGAGCGCTGAAGGACGTGAACTCAAAATCTTTATGGACACGGCGGCCGAGCGTGACCGGTGCTACAATGCGATTGTCGAGTGGTGCCATCCCGCCGGCGCCCAAGCTCCTCCCAAGATTACGACCGTCTCTGCCGCACGACAAAGTGGTCAGCGCATGGAGGGATGGCTTGAGAAGCAAGGACAAAACATGCCGACATGGAAACGACGGTACTTTGTACTAGATGAAGGAATTCTCTCCTACTCAATCCAAGAAGGGAGTTCAAGTCTCGGACGCCATCGTGTCCTTGGCATGCGCCGTGACCGTACCAAGCCATTTACCCTCGAACTCACGCTGGACACTGGTCGTGAGCTGCGTGTAAGTGCATCCAGTGAGCACGATCTCAACGACTGGCAGCGTGCGATCCGTAAGACCATCAAAATGAGTCCGACACATCGTCGCTCATCCCAGTCGGAGGAGCGCGCCTCCGACGTAGTTCAACGGCCAACGCTCGATGCATCCCAACCCAGTGATTATAACCTCTTCGGTGCCCCGCCCATGGCATCGACTACGGAAGATGCGCGACGTCAGGCCAATATTTCGTTTGGGCACAGCATTCGTCTCGACTTCGATGGGACGAATACGAGTTTTGTCGAAGACTCGAAACCAGCAGTCAAACCATGGTCACCGACTGCGCCAGGCACTGAAACGATCCGCCGCATGCGCATTGAACAAAATCTGCTCGAGAGTGACGACGAGGACGATTTTGAGATTACGCGTGTGAGCTCGACACAGCCGTCGACCAGTGGCAGCAGCTCACCAGTACCATCCCGTCGACCTCGGGATAAGACTTCCAAGTCGAAGACGAAGAACGAGAGCGTCGGGCCGTGTTGCTGTGTTGTCATGTGATGTCGTCCTCGATGAAAGGGTCTGTGTTGCCATTTGGAGATGCTGGGACACTGATGACATTGGGCACGCGTCGCAGATAAAGAATGCATGTGTCAGATTCAAAACTATTCACCATATGCATTTTTGTATGATACGAGTTTGATTGGGGCTGTGCCAATACTTTTGACATGTGAGATAAAACAACGGCCCTGACTTCTATCGCTCAGCTGGCCAATCGTATGGAAACAAAACCGTTAGGCCATGGGTAATATTTCACTCTCGCTTTGGGTTCGCCCAGGGATTTGGCAGAACACTGGTTTTGTTCCAAGAAACAAACGACTTGCGCCTAGAACGAACCCACCTCCTTCTGTGGGCAGCAGAACAAACGCTTCGAGACGGTGGAGAGGACGCACAGAGAGAAGAATAAAATCTCGTCTTGGTTTGAAAGACTCTACAACCCACGACGTCAACGCCATCCGCGCAGAACGATCTACGAGCAGCGGAGAACCAACACTAAGAGGAGAACAAATCCACCATGGCAGCCGCAACCATGCATGGTGGCGAATATGCGGGGTGGATTTACAAACAAGGCAGCTTGGTCAAGAGCTGGAAGAAGCGATTTATGGTGCTACGAGGGAAACAGCTTACGTACTATGACACAGAGCGCATTACGCCAAGTGTCAAGGAGAAGGGATCGTTCCAGGTCATCACCGTAGAACTGAGTTCGGACATTCAGAATGGTTTGTTGGTCCATGGTCGTGGTGGTCGTGTGCTCAAACTCTATACCGATTCGGCAGAGAACACAACGGGATGGTATCATGCGATCATGGATGCCACGGGCATGGGCAATGGTGTCGGGGGCTTGAGCATGAGCGACAGCGATCGCTTCTCGCTGCCAGCCGACAGTATTGATCTCGATGATCAAGACCAACTCGATCTCATTGGCCGACCAAGCTCATTGATGGATGACTCGCAAGTACATCACTCGGGTTGGCTCCGGAAAGAAGGCATGCGCATCAAGAGCTGGAAGAAGCGATGGTTTACGCTGCGTGGAGACACACTGTCGTATTTTGACTCGGCCGACACTGGGAGCACGGCCAAGGGCTATGGGCACGTTCGCGCCGTCGAAGTCAATGGGGAGAAGGAACATTCGTTGGATATTCGATTTGATAGCGGGCGTATCTTGCGTGTGGCGGCTGATTCTCCACGCAGTATGCAAGATTGGCTGCTCAAGATCAGTGACGCCATTGAAGCCGCTCGAGATGACAATAACAATGCGCGACAGAGTCTGGCGATTCGTCAGAACATGCGAGCATCGATTTCGGGTCCACCTCCCGTGCACCGAGGATCCCTGATTGGCACTATGCCATTGCGTCACTCGATTGCCGATCCGACGCATGAAGCACCCCTGGGACGACCATCGATTGCCAACATGAAGGGCTTTGGACGACCACCAGATCCGCTGGAACGTCGACGGTCGTCCAACGATTCGTACAACCAGACCAATTATACAGCACAGTCGTCCACAATCTCATCGTCCAACAACTCGGAGTACTTTGACGACAGTGATGACAGTGATGGCGATTGGATCTAGTTGTCAGCCTCACAACATGTCGCGGAACCATTGTCCAAGCCTCAGTACGGGAGGGAGGCGATGCACGATCGTCGTTTTGATTTCGCTACAGTACTGGATGGCGATTGCTGGAAAGGTCGTTGTGGCTGGAGGAGCTGACGGTACTCGAGTCGGTGTAGGCGCGACTATTATACCGGTAGACAAGCAACTCAGCATAGGAACCCAAGTAGAATCGAGAAAGAACCCATGTAGACTCACCTAATTTGATAAGCATCCATTGCTCCTGTTGAGTCTGTCAGTGAACCACATCCTAGGTTAGTTTGCTTCTAGAGCCGAATCTTTGTTCATGAGGATCAGAGCATGCTCTGGGCAAATGCAAAAATAGGCAGGTTCTCCACGCAGCAGGCTATTCTGAGTCCCGAGCCTGCCGATCCAACGATCAAAACTGCGTGCTAGATGTGTGTATGTGCTCCCATGGGACGATCTTCACTTGGCACTAGAGCAAAGCGCATTTTGAGGTTCGCTCAGTTCTACGACTCCACCACGTCCGCTCACGATGGGAGCTGGTGCATCGACTGTCCTAACGCCTCGCACGGCGTCACAGCCGCACATTGCACCTCTCGACCAAGACACTGGTGTCGCCATTTTCACCATGATCCATCAAGAGTACAAGCAAATGACAGGGGACGAGCTGGCCGATGAAGTGATCTTTGAACGCATGAAGCAAATTTGCTACAAGGCGTACGTCAACGACCCATCCAAACCCATAGCTGGTCAGCTCAATCGCCTGCAATTCCGTCGTTCATCCGATCCACACCGCAAGAAGCGTGAAGTTGTATACTCCAAGGGTTTGGTACGTGATCCATGCCTCTGGGATGCGTGACTACTTCTTACTCAGTCCTCATGCGAGTAGGATTTGGCCGGAGGAAGTACTCCTGGTCTCACCAAGCGAAAGTCCGAGAGCAAGACAGAAGAGACTGCGAAGCTTTTGAAATCTGCACTTCAATCAGTTCTCTTCACCGACTCGAGTGATGACGAGCTGGAAAAAGTAAGTATGGACTTTGTATCGAGATGTATCTGTCTGACTTCTTGCCTGTTCTCCAGGTAATGTTTGTCATGAAATGCTTCCGAGTCGCACCGGACGAAGTGATTATCAAGCAAGGTGATTCGGGTGACAAATTCTACGTTGTCCAAAGCGGAACCCTGGAGGTCTCCGTCAACGCTACCGTTGTCGGATCTCTCACAACGGGAGAACACTTTGGAGAGCTTGCCTTGATCTACGATGCACCACGTGCAGCAACCATCAAGGCGACAACTGACGCCGTCCTGTGGACACTTGATCGAGATGAGTTCCGTCTGGTACGTATCTGCGTTGGATGGTCTGCATACAATGAGGCTGTACCCACATCACTCTATATCACAGATTCAAGCAACCTCTTCCAACGATTCGCTTGTCAAGCGAGCAAGATGGCTTCGTCAGGTTGAGATCCTAGCAAGTTTGTCCCAGCGACAACTTGCTCTTCTTGCCGGCGTGTTAAAAGCGGTGACGTTTGGGGATAATGAGCGAATTATTCGTCAAGGTGACGTTGGCGATACCTTTTACATCGTCGAGGAAGGCACGGTATCATGTCAACTCGAGAGTTTCGGACCACGTGAAAATCTCTCTGGTACGCAAATTGCCTGTTTCGGCCCAGGGGATTACTTTGGGGAGATGGCACTGCTCAGTGATATGCCACGCAATGCCAGTATTTATACCAAAGGACCAGTCAAATGCTTGTGCCTTGGTCGCCAAGAGTTCGACACAATGCTTGGTCCGTTGACAGACGTTCTGGATCGAAACAGTCGAATTCGAATTCTTCGTTCTTTACCGACGCTAGCCAATCGATCGATGGAGTACATGGAGCAACTTGTCTCCCAGCTTGAAATCAAGGCTTTTCAAGACAACCAATGCATCTTCCGTGCTGGTGACGTGGCAACGGCATTCTATATCGTGAAATCCGGGTGTGTCAAATTGACCACCAAGAAAAAAGATCCGATGACCGGACAACTTGTCTCGTACGATTTGCTACTGAAAGCAAACGATACGTTTGGAGACGAAGCCTTCGCCCAATCGGGGGATTACTTGAGCACCGCCATATCGTGTGGTCGATCACAATGCCATCGTCTCAAGGTTTCATCCCTCCATCGTTCCGGCTCCCGAACGTTTACGCAACGAGTGAGTCTGGCGGATCGAGGCTTCAAAAAGTATACAACGCTCTCTCTGGATGATATCGAGGTGGTACGTTGTGGAAACCCTGATTATAGATGGCTTGGTCTCTGACGGATGGATGTCCTCTAGGGTGGGGTTCTTGGCGAGGGTTCGTTTGGAAAAGTCGTACTGGTTCGTACGCACGTCGATGGTGACAAGCACCAACCAATGGCTCTTAAAATCATGGCCAAGTCGCATATCATCGAGTCGGATCAACAAGTACAAGTGATGCGAGAGAAACAAGCACTCATGACTCTCCCTTCCCATCCCTTCATTGTCGAGTTGTTTGCCACATACCAAGATCAAAACAATTTGTATATGCTGATGGAACTGGTTCAAGGTGGTGAATTGTTTACGCTTTTGCATAATGAAGAATTCATCGAGACTGTCGACGAAGCATCGGTACGCTTTTACTCGGCCAATGTCATCCTTGGTCTCCAACACATGCACAAGTACGATTTCGCCTATCGTGATCTCAAGCCTGAGAATTTGTTGATTTCGAAAGAAGGATATTTGAAGTTTGTCGATTTTGGCTTTGCCAAAAAAGTCCCTTTTACGGTGGTCAACAGTGATGGTGTGGAAGAACTGCATTCACGAACTTACACACTCTGTGGAACGCTCGAGTACCTCGCCCCCGAATTTGTGCTCAACACGGGACACGATTTGGCTGTCGACTATTGTGGGTGGTTTACTGGCTTTTGGGAACGTCACGGATGTCGCTAATATGGTTGTGATGATGATGTAGGGGCCTTGGGCATCTTGATTTACGAAATGTTGGTGGGATACACGCCATTTGGCACGGGCGATGGCGACACGACACAGCTCTTTCGCAACATTGCAATGGTGCGAACGGGTGCCAATCAAGTGGATTTTCCATTTCATTTGCTGGAGAATTGTCCCATGGCATGTGATCTCGTGAAACGACTGCTTCAAGGCGATCCGTCCAAACGCATTGGCGTTGGGATCAATGGGGATCAAGAACTCCGCCAACATTCCTGGTTCAGTAAAGTCGAATGGGACAAACTCTACAGTCGCTCACTCGAACCACCATACATGCCACCGATCACCAGTGCGGATGATATTTCCCTCTTTGAAGGCGAGATTGGAAATCGGGCCAAAGACAAACCGTTCAACGGGACAGGCGATGAATATTTTATTGGTTTCTAATAGAATTTTATTTATTTCCAATATGATTGGTCTTTATGTTCCATATGATTGGTTAAAAAGAGTTCTTGAATCTTTCTTTTCTACCAATCCAACGTCCGCAAAGCACCGTCCCTCGTGCCACGAGGCCATCACCACACACACAAGATCTCGCTCTGTGAGGAAAGATGACCATGTCCAAGACGCTCTTTCGATTGCGTATGCTCCAGCGTCACGCGGCGCCACGACCCTTCACGACGGCGGGCTATGCGACTAAAGCGCGGGACGACTTTAGTGACATTCTCTATGGACAGGATACGGCCGTGCGCACAGTGCAGTGGAATCGTCCCGACAAGCTCAATGCCCTCACGTTGCCAATGGTTCACCATTTGACCAAGCGTTTGCAAAAGATCGAAGCCAACGAGACGGTAAACGCCGTTATTTTCTCTGGTGTTGGGGATAAAGCGTTTTGTGCGGGTGGCGACGTGCGTGCCGTGGCAGATCTCGTCAAAGACCCCGCGACGAAACATTTGGCAACGGATTTCTTTCGTTATGAATATCGTCTCAACTATATGCTAGCGACGACCGAGAAGCCCATTATCTCGTTCCTCAATGGCGTGACCATGGGTGGTGGTGTGGGTCTTTCGATGCATGGTAAATTTGTTGTGGCAACCGAGAAGACGTTGTTTGCCATGCCAGAAACGGCATTGGGCTTTATTCCGGACGTTGGTGCGTCCTATTTGCTCCCACGTCTTGGTCGAAAGATCACAGAAGGTGAACAATACGAAGCGGATGTGCCCAAGTCGCGTGCCCTCGTGGGTCAGGGTATTGGAACGTACTTGGCACTCACGGGCGATCGTCTCAAGGGCACAGAAGTCATTGCGTTTGGTCTTGCGACCCACTATCTCCCAACAAGTGAGTACGATACCCTCGTCCACCACCTCACGGGACTCGAGTTTGCACCAGACGTGCCACAGGAAGAGCGTGATGAAATCATTCACGAAGCCATTGCCGAGCTCGAGACGGACGAAGCGTTTGCGGAAATTGATCCTGGTACGTTCTGTTGATTGAAATGTCTGTGTGGAGGTAGCTCATGCATGTATTTTGTACTTGTAGCCTACTACGAGACGATCGAGAGCATCTTTGGTGCACAGAACGAGGATGATACGATCGAAGGCATCTTGGCGCGTCTTGAGGTACGTTCAAAACTGTGTTGTACTAGGGTTGGATGATGGTACTCACTCTTCATTTTATATACAGAAGTTGAACACGGACTGGGCGAAGCAAACGCTGGCGACGCTCCGAAAGATGTCGCCACTTGCGCTCAAGGTCACGCTGGAGCAAATGCGTCAAGGTGCTGTCAAGAACTGTGCCGAGTGCTTCCAAATGGAGTACCGCTTGTCGTCGCGTTTGACGGCACGTCCGGACTTTGTCGAAGGTGTGCGATCGGTGCTCATCGACAAGGATCGCAACCCGAAGTGGGAGATCACGGAACTGTCGGCCGTCACGCCAGAGCTCGTCAAGTCGTTCTTTGAACCACTGTCCGAGGATCAGGAGCTTGTCTTGTACTCGAGCAAGGAGAACTAGACGACGGTGGTCTCTCTGTGTCGGTCGTTGTTGCACGTTCCCACATGAGCAGTATCTACGGGTGGGTGGCTGAGTCGACCAACACCATCCAGACTTCCAGGCAGGCACTAGAATTGAAGAAACATGTATCTATTTGCCCGCCATGATGACTGACGTACTTGAATCGAACTATCGTATCCTTTGATCGACAGGCAGCACTCGAGGTAGCATCCGATCAGGTATTCATTGAGTTGGTGATACTAATTGTCGCACTGACTCGTATTTATAGGAGACAACAAAGCGGCATGAGGCTATCATCGTAAACAAGTCAAGCGTAGTCGACGTCGACAAATGCTCTCGCCGGAATCCTTCGGTCGGAGCCACAAGCGCCACGTCACCGACGTGGTAAGGGTGGCCCTCGAGCGCCATGGGATAATTGGGTTTATTGAAACGCATGAAAGTATGACGCTTTTGGAGGCACGTCAACTCATATGGGAAAATGTCGAGAACGCGCCATGCGACTTTCAGTTTGTGCTCGACGATAGCGTTCCCGTGAGTGCGCGACAGGAGAGTACCCAGCGTGTCTTGAATTTTTATCCCTGCATAAAAATCCGTGCGTCCAAGAAACCACTCGCATCGCCACGCTCTGGTGCACTGTCACCGACCACACGAGATGGCGAGGTGCTAGGAAGCCCAAGCGTGAACTCGACTGGAAAGGTGACGGTGTCAACGTCATCTGGGGATGAATTTACGGCGTGGATTTCAGAAGATTACACGTTTCAGCAACTACGACGCGATGCTGCACGCTACTGGAATCTACCAGCAACACAAGTGGCTCTGACGGACCGAGAAGGCTGCCTCTGGCCGGAACAAGCCAAGATTCTCGCGGTCATGACCATCCAAGAACTGCTCGAGCGGAAGCTCGTGCTCGAGAGCAAAGCGGGCGCGTCGTCCACAAGTACACCCAAGTCACCATCGGTGACACCACTCTCTCGAACGATGGTTGTGTTGCCGAGTCGACGACGATCGTCTATTCTGGACACGACACAGTCTCCAGCGCGTCGATTCTCCAGTGACCTGCGTGCAGCGACTGGGTCGGTGGATGTGGCCAACTCTGTGGCAGAACTGTGGTGTGTATTTACCTACTACTGTGTCAACGGCGACAGTCTCGACCTCGAATGCATTCGAACCCATCAATTCAACAAGCTACTCCGTGATGCCGGCGTCCTGGGGATCGCGGTGACCCAGGCCATGGCAACCATCATCTACACCTCGGAGACTAAAGGCAAGTCACAGTCGTCCGGCAAAATGAACTTTGATGAGTTTCTCAACGCGCTCGTTAAAGTCGCACTTGCACGGCAGCGCAAGTCGACAAGTAAGCTACTGCAACGAAGTGTGGACACCCAAGAAGAAGACGAATCGTTTCAATGGCTCGTGACAGAGTGTATTTTGCCACGGGCTTTGCGCTGGCCCATTCATCTGTGGGATTTGCAGACCCAGCAACTACGGAACGCCGAGATTGTCGGGTTTGCATCGAAATTTCTTGATCCCTTGTTGGATATCTACGCGTTCTACGCCAAGACCCACTTGCTCAATACAACAACCGGTATCAAGGAATTTCACATGGCGTATGCGGATTATCAGCGCTTTGTAAACGATTTTTCCATGGCCAACTTGCAAATCTCGAGTGTCGAGGCAGCTCAAGTCTTTGTCGCTGCCTGCTCTAGCTCGCCGTTTCACGAGGCGCTGAATGGTGAAGGAAGTGACACGAGCGTGACACGTGTGATCGAGACTCAAGATGCCGATATCAACGGTGACATCGAATCCTATTCGTCGTCTTCCGGAATGGCGACGGTGTCGTCAGCGTTCCAGAAACTCGTACTCTCTGCCGAAGGTGTCGTACTCTACTTACCAGCTACAGCCCAGGTTGGCCGACTCTGTATGAGTTACTCCGCCTTCTTGGATGCCCTTGGGCGGCTCGGTCTTGTCGCTTTTGCCAAGACCAAGACGGGAAAACTCCATGCACTGCAATCGGTCAAGGCCGTGTTTCATCATTTGAGTCGTGGACTCACGCGCTCGCGTGTACTGGATATTGTCGCGAACCACGGATCCACGTCGATTCATTCCGGTCGTTTCTACTCGGGTTCGGTCGCGTTTAACAACCGGTTTCTCGATATGTGGCGGTATGAAGGCTCACCTGATTATCTTGCTGTTGGGAATGTCAACAGCAGAAATCAGCTTCTTGCAACGCCGAGCTTGAGTTCTCCACCAGCTATTCGAAGTCCCGGGAAGGAACTCGGTCCAGCGCCACTGAGTCCGTCGAAGCGACTAACCTCATCCGCCGCGCTGTTCGATGAGCGCATCGTTCCCAACGGTGCTGGTCGTGGCCGAGAGGCTCTGGATCGCCTTGTGTGGAATGCTTTTATACGTAACGCAATGACCACGGCAACGACAACGACGTCCCTGTCACAAGGGTCAGCTCCACGACAGGAGAAAGAAGACGCAGTTGTGCCGCCTCAGTCCACAAGCGACATTGAGCCTCCTCCAGATCGTGAAGAAAAGCGACCACACCTAACATCTGTGAGCGAGATGCAATCAGAGGAGACCACGGTGCACGAAACGGTGGGCGAGCTGAGACCTCCGTCGCCGCCACCAACAACCGATGCGGTTGTCAAACCAACGCTGAGACCACTCCATCCGGCAGACGAACGCACGCTTTACGAGGGCATTCTACTCAAAGGCGGGGTCTTCAAGAAGTACGGACAGTGGGGAAATCCCCACCGGCGGTTCGTCTGGTGTTCCAAGGAATTTGACGGTGTCTTCTGGCGACCCATTAACAAGAAACATAGTCTCACGAAAGACGGTCTCGTAGTGCTGAGCCTCGTTGCCGTGTTACCAGGTAATTCCCACCGCACACGGTACGCGTTCATGAAGCATTTATCCGACGGTACGTAGTGATCGAGGCGATCTCATTGACACCAAAGCTGACTTTTGTATGTCGTGAACAGAGAAATCCCTCAGTCGATGCTTCTCGCTCGTAGCAGAAGATCGACGGCTCGATCTGGAGGCGGATTCAGAAGCGTCACGCGATCTCTGGATGCAAGCCCTCCAGTTTCTCATTCGAGACCGACGCTCACGTATATCCACGACGTGAAGAAATTGTAGAATATGGAGAGAGAGAGATCGGACTTTGTGAATTGCACACTAGGTACAGGATGGATTCCTAGTTAAATTTCTTGGTGACGGTTACCCCACGCACGAGCCGCGGTTGCATGGATGCCATCAGCATCCGCAAAAGGTCGGTTCTGGTGTCGCTGGCTCGAGTCAGTTCACGTCGTAGCATGCCCGTTGAGTACTCACCACTGGATGGGAACTGAAAGACCTGGATTTGGACATGCGTACACAGATGTGTGACCTCTAGTTGGCATTGATCGACTCCACTGGAGGGGTCTTCCGGCACGAGGAACCGCACGATACAAAACTGACGACGCCGAATGACGAGAATGCTCACGCCAAATGTTGCAACACAGACTCGCTTGATAGTTGCTGAGGTCAGGGGACTTGGTCCTGGCGACAGCGTTGTAGACGGTGCTTGGTAGATGGTTACAGTCTCTGGAAAGTGACCACCTTCATGGACGATGCGGCTAAACTCGCGTGGTTCAAAGAAACTGACGACGTAGGAAGGGAGAGACCACGGTGCATGCGAACCCAATGACGCGACCAACGCGGGAATCTTGGATACGTCGATGGATTTTGCAACAGATAGATCCAGAGTACAGAGGATCTGGAGAACGGCAGCAAGACCGAGGACGAGTAGTCTTGCCTGAGTTGGCGATTGCTGCGCATAGTGGCGCAAGGTGTGGACGATAGCAGAGCTCAACCCTGTACTCGCGGGTACCAACGAGTTCAAACAAATGTCGCGTGACGTACAGAGCATCGTCAAGACTTCGACACAGGCACTTGCAATGGCTACAAGCTTGAAATACCGAGCAAAGATCGCCACGACGCCACGAATCACATTCGCGTTTATCACGGCAGCAAACGACAGCGTGAGCAAACGGTGCAAGACTTGTACCAGCACAACAAGCACGTCCGGAGTCGCGTTGTTGGCCTCTCGAAGACGCGTCCAGGCTGCAAGAA
>JAADWU010000353.1:0-13636 GCA_023336255.1 Pythium graminicola
AAGGAGTCCGACCCCAGGGTGAAGAGTAATCCGCCCGCCCGCGCATCCGGACAGTCGTCTATCGCCTGAGTTACCGGCGCTGTACTTCACCGCCGTTTGGGAACGCTTGACTGAGCGATCTAAGCGCTTCCAGGGAACGGCAACCAACGGGAACTCACAACTCCCCTGGTATTTCTTGGATTCGGACTAAGTGCCTGCGGTTCACCTTGTCAGCGACTCGAAGCGACGTGTTAACGTCAGCGACATATCAGCCCAAGAACTTGTTATTTTCTGTGTGTGTACACGTCCGGAGCCTTCACCGTCGTCGCTGACGTCCGGAGCCTTCACCGTCGTCGCTGAGCAGCAGTTTTCCAGACGCGCTTTACCACAGCATTGTCGTTCACTACCTGGATGACCAAGATTATGGTGGTGCCTATCGATCATGCAAAGGACGCGATTCTTTTACGCAACCAGTGTACACCAAGTCAGGATTGGTTCCCGATAAGCACGCACTTTTTATCTTGGCAATCATCTCTTCTTGATCCTGATGACTCTGAATCACGGGGCCATTCATAACACATTCTGGTTCGTCACTTATCGCACATGTTTATTTTATCAGCGAGTGGAGGGCCATATTTCGTGTCAAATCTTATTCGAGAGAACGCGTCAGCACCAACATTCTTGTCACCCTGGATGTATTGCATAGTGAGGCGTTACACTGCGAGCAAAAGCTTTCATCGCTTGACTCGAAGGTTGGTTTCCGTGGGGTAAACCAAGTTTTTATGATATGTCTGGACCACCACCGGAAACCCAAGCAGCATCGTACCGTATTCACGCAGTAGTTCAACTATCGATAGTAGCTCGAGTTCGATGGTCGAGTAGTTGACTTCGTGCTTGTTGAGGCTGCGTGAGTAGCACGCCAAGATGCGGAGTTCTTGCATGATGATTCCTCCTAGTTGCTTGCCGCTCGCGTCAGCATACACATGAAACGGTTGTTCAAAGTCGGGGAGCGAGAGCGAAACAGCTTCGGCAAAGCACGCTGCACGGCACAGAACGCGTCGGTGTGGCTCTGCAATCACGTGAACGGTACCTTGGCGCTGGTTAGGCGATTGAGGGGATGGCACAAGGCGGTTTTGTTCGGGATCATGTACCTATAAAAATTTATCATGCCGAGAAAGCGCCGGAGCTCCTTCCTGTTGCGCGGGACACCAAATCGTTCAATGGCTTGAATCTTCTTCGCCTGTGGCTTGATGTCATCTACAGCCAGTGCATAACCTAGATAGTCGGCCTCATCACGCAGGATTTTGCAATTCTTGCCATTCAATGTAACACCGTGATGCTTTGAGCGTCCGAACACGACTCATAGGTGCTCTAGGTGTTCGGTCTCGTTGGCTGAGAACACAAGAATGTCGTCCAAGGACGACAAAATCTCGGGGGCGGATTTTCGGGACGAAATAGGGACTTCGACGCAGATACTTATTGAGTGCTCGAAAGTCAACCAGCAATCGTAGGGAACCGTCGGGTTTGGCCAGAAAAAATGCGGGATTCACGGCTTCTGAGCCATAAATCTGTTCCAACACATCGAGATTGAACAACTACTGGATCTTATCTTTAGCTTTTTCCTCTAGACTCTTCGCAATAGGATACGGTTTTGCGTGAATGGGCTTGTATTCAGGCGACAGCGGCAGCATATAATCATCAAATTGCATTCGACTGAGGTGTCCATCGTAAAGGGAGTGATATTCCGTGAGAAGCCGGAGGTAGGCGCTTCCCAGCGCACCAGAGAGATGTGGTGGGATGCGTTGCTCAGGTTGGACACCACCAGCACCGATTTCCTTTGCCTCGTCCGGGAACTCGCAGTCTTGGTCGTCGTTAGCTGTTGTTGCCTTGCCACTGGGGCCAGTATTGAGCTGCAGACGAGCATCGTCCCATAGTACCGCTCGATTGCGGAAGTCAATAATCAATTCTAGGGAAATCTTGAGGCCGCGACCGATCACCATCTCATCTTTGCTATTGAGTAAAACCTCAAGACGGTGGGTAATGATCGAGTCAGATTTCAACTTGGAAAATCTGAGTTGGACCTTCGTAGACCCTTCACTAGTGACATCACCATTGACCGTTTCAAAAGACGTCGGGGCTGTGGGTACCAGCTTCCGACCCGTAGCAATATTGGACTTGGACGCTCCAGTGTCCAGCAGAGCTTCACATTTCGGGCCGCCATTGCGCAGTTGCACCTCAATACGCAGCGGGGCGCTCTTGATCTTTGGTATCTTTTCTACCAGATCAATCAGTTTGCACTCATCGTCGTCACTGGATGACTCAGCGTCAGAGTCACGATAGATCTTCCGGTATCTTTTCTTTCCCTTTTCTGTGTCACCACACTGGCACTTTTATGTTCTTCACACTTCTCCTTCTTCAACGTGAAACACTCACTAGTGTTGTGGGTTTTCTTCTTGTGGAAAGTACACCATTAACCTTCACCATCACCATTTTGTTGGGACCTTTTCTTGTCACCGTTTGCATTGCCGTTGCTGTTGCTTCTACGTTGGTTGTTGTTATAGTTATTGGGACCATTGTTGGAATGGTTATTGCCGAGGCCGGAAACCACGAATTCGTCTTAAGTTCGAATCTCGACAAAGTCCGATTTTCAAATTTGATATATCAAAATGACAAGCCCTTGGGGGCAAAACCGGGTCCCGAGTCGCTTGCTTGAAGTGGCTCGGGACTTGGGGTAAAAAGGAGAATGAATTCAAAGAGGTATGACTCTGTGGTGTTCCTAAGGCCAGCTCTCCTGCTACTGTTCTCTCATATAGCCCACAGGGTCATCCCCAGTCTGTCATATGCAGCCACCAGATATGAGATCCGATCTCTCTCGTGAGTTGAGATGGATGGATGTTGATACACGAAATCAAAATGCAAATTTCGGGATGGTTTGGGTGCACAACCAGCCATCCACACATGGGACTTGACATATTTATTATTATGATTGTGCTCCTTTCTTGCTGACACATTTCATTCCACAAACGAATCAACATGGTAATACCGACCAACAAATCCACACAAATGATGTACGTCAGATCGTTTTACAAGGCTGACTTGATCAGTAGGTCCCACAACAGCCCCAACGATCCCGTGAACTGCTGTTAAAACCGTGCAATAAGCCCATGCTCAACAATCAGTTTGTGCAACCACTTTACGTACCGGAAACAAGACCTCGACAGCGAGTCAATGCCTGAACACTAACAAAGATTGATACCAAGCAAATGATTGACTCGTCAATGCCCCAGTGGAGTAGCGCTCGAATGGCTTTGCAAATCGTTTTCCCCGTGCTGCATTCGCTCGTCATGAGCAAAATCCATCTAGCTGTTCGAGTCGCTGGGGGCAGATTCACTTCCATCCTAGTGTCTTGTTTCGAATCGACATTAACCCGAATGAGACCTAAAAACAACAAGGAGTCGCGTCAGATACCATGAACTAAGCTTGGGTTCTTCCTCGTACCAACAGCTTGGTCCGGATACATGGCCTGATAGCAGCGCAACATCGGGTAACCACCGTCGCCAACACCAACAGCGATGACTGGTCCACGTCGAATTGATAAGTGTCCCCGAAGTTGGTACGTCAACGACAACGAAACCTCTTCCAATAGCAGCCTGCAATCACGTCCACAATCGGTCGTCTGTGTAAGCACGACACACTCACACAACCACCACTACCTACGCACCGAATGAGACGATCCGCCAGGATACGAAAATGTTTCGGTTGTGTCCTCGGATCCAGCAACTGGGTCACCAACAAACGTGCAGCAGAAGACTGACACTCTTGAATCTCCCCAACCCCGACGTGTGACGATTGTGTTCTCCCAGCTGTCGTCGCCCATTGGCCTTGAGTCGACTCCCTGAACAAAACAAAACAGTAGTATTGTTGTGAGGTCGGCGTCATCTCAATGTGTTTGTTGCATCATACGCGAGTGGTGAAACCTGACGTGGCTGAACACCATGCGCCTCCAGTTCTAGTTGCTGGTGCCCCCGGAGGCTGTCCACAGGCACGGCAGGGGCACGGGATCGCTTGTCTACTCGTTCTATTGGCCAGACGTCTCCTGACTTGCGCTTCTTCAGCGCAGTTGAACGTTCTGCGTACGATCGATATGGCGATGTCTCGTTCACTGTGACGGTCGGGTAAACTCGATCAGTCTCCCTCGGCTCGCGCTTGATCGGGTCTCGCGATATCGTCATGTCGGACTCGTTGACTGCTGCCTGAGCACATTGCGCTTCGTACACATGACGAGACCGAGTGATGATCGTATCGCGGTTCTTGAACGTGTTACAGATCGCGGCACGCGTGACGCCAAACTCACGTGAAAGATCCGATTGTTTCTCACCAGCCAAGATGCGCCGAATGATCTCGATGCGATCATCTTCTTGGAGGTACGTCTGACGTTGACGATAGCGATAATCCTGTTGCTCGTTTACACGCCGAAGCATCTCACCGTCCAGGATGAATGGCACAGGAGGCACCGAACTATGATCCGCGTGGAAATGTGGAGTCATGGTCGTGTTCCGTGGTTGTACTACCCCCCCCGAAGCCGTTATGGCGAGTGGTCGGTTGTGCATTGGTAATTTACTGAAAAGAGCAAAGGGGTGGTGGGCAGGCAGGCTATCCAAAAGCGAAACGATTCATAAGGACCGTTTCTCTTTCTCTTCAGATCTAGAACAGGGTGGGGTTGATATGAGACGGCGTCGGTTCAGATCTTCTCTTTATCTGGCATGCAACAACGCTTCGTATACTCTATAATCACGACGATCGAACGATCTCCACGCTGAAGTTTCTCTACGAATGGACCAAACTCAAGTTCATGAGCATTCTGAGTCGTGTGGTTTTGTTCCATCACCACGAGATGGACGCTGGGAATATCCGGGGTATCGATACGGTGTGGAGTACTGACGAACGAACAGTGTTGTCAAGCACACCCGTCCAGCTGATCCCACCAATTGACCTCAGACGGTTGAGTCAGAGCTGATGCGCGTGACGGTGGCACCGACAGTTTTGATCAACACATCCGGTGCAATGGCGTACGTAAGATCGGCTTGTCCGGCGCCTGGAAGGATTGCTGTCTCGGTGAGCAGTGCTTCATCCAGAACAACATGGACTGCCTGCTGTTCGCGTAACCCAATGGGACCGATCGAGCCACGTGGATACCCAAATACACGCAAGAGTGTCTAGAACAATATAACGACATGAGTAACTAAACAAATCTCCCCATCGACCACGTACCTCTGAATCAGCGAGCTGGAGGTCGACCTCATTCACGTTGAAATGCGTGGCGAGAGCGACCATGTCGATGGATAAATCGACACTCAGTACGACGGCGGCGTACCGAACACTTGTCCCAATCGGTGTTTTCCCGTTTCGACGAAGTACGACGGCGATGGTTTTGACTACAAGGCCCTCAGGAAGCCGAGCCTGGTCTTTCCAGGTCTCTTTGTCTACGAGGAACAACGACCCGGCGATGGTTGAAAGGTTCAATGCGACAAGGGCAGCTCGTACGTGGGTCTCGTTGAGTGGTGCGAGAGTCATGAGCCAATGACCGAGGGAAGCGTCAGCAACGCTGTTGGCGAACGTCGTGACGACTGCGAACCGTTCCACGTAGCTCGTGAGGTCGTCTTCCTGTGATGCGATGTCAGCGAGCAAGTGGAGTGCGACGTTACGAACCGCGTACGCGTCACGAGCCGCATATTCCAGCTGTTGGTCGCTCAGGGGCCGAAGTCCCCAATCAGAACACTGCTCTTCTTTGTCGATTGGCTCATTGAAGCAGGCTTCATAGAGTTGAGAGAGACCCCATGGTCCCGCGGGAAGCTGTCGATAGAGTGCCATTTGCTTGAGCTCGATGAGAAGCTTTTGTGAGCTTGTCGTTTGGCTGAGCAACGATGGGAACGAATGGTGTAGACGTCGTAGATCTCCCGCGACGCAAAATCCAATCAGAATAAAAGTACCTCGACGTGTGTTCCAAATAAAGTCGAGGGGGGCAGCGGCAACTACTCCCAAGACGTGAACGTCCACGACATAGACGTGGTCTTCGACTGCGATCTGGTACAAACTCACTCCTTCGTGCTCTTCCACCGAAAACTCCTCGTTCCCTTCACATTGGTCAGCGTCTTTGACGAAAAATTGTGGTCGCCACTCGCAGTCGAGACCAACGAAAGTTGGTTGGGCTTGACGAGTCTCCACCACAGTGCTGAGTTTCGCGAGAATGTCATCAATATGTTCTGGTGTATCGACCAGTGTCCATTGAAGTGGTGGAATCTGGCCGAGGATGCATTTGCGATTTGCTTCGGTATCAACTGCTGGACCAAGGGCATGCAGAAGACCAAACGCCTGACCGCTGTGTCTGATCTCGTGCAGTTCGTGAAAATCCTTGCTTGTGTGGACACGGCTCAGTGCCTTACGCAACCGTTTCATGGGCTTGGGCATGTTGAGCGCACTAAACCGCTTGTAGAGGGTCACAAGCAACGTCACATCGGCACGACAAGCAATTATTGCAAGTTGTTCAGCATGTTTCCAGTCGTGTTGGGCGGTCAGTTTCTCGAGCATCTCATGGGGGAGCGCTGTGACGGCCTCACGTTGGGAGTCGGCATAGACTACACGGACGATCTCCACGGCCACAGCATTCCATCGTGGAATCTTCTTGTCCAACAAGCGACGAAGTGCAGTCGAAAAGATACCATTCGTGACTAGTTGTGTTGATGACCTGGTGGATGTACACAACATATCAAGTGCTCGCAGCGTGAGATTGAGGTAGTCCCAACTGCTCTCATCCCTTGCAACGACATCAAAGAATGCCACATACTCTGAAAGGAGATTCGCCTCGTCTCCTCTGGAGGCCGGTTGGCCTTCAAAAGCATCGAGAATAAGATGAGCAACACGTTGGACAAGCTTCGCATCATTGGTCTTGTCAGTGTTGGTATCTTCGTCATCATGGTGAGCAAACACGAGGAACTCGAGACTCTTCAAGAGAAATTGAGGTTTCCCACTTGGATCTTTCTTGTTGGCAATGTGTACAAGCACTGATTGAACTGATTGCTTGAGATTAGCGTGTGTACAGGTCTTTTGTTCACGCGCAAGGATCTCTAGTAGTTCTTGACACATGCTCTGGGGGGTCACAGTATCGACATCAGCAAACGCATGCAATTTTCGCTGCCGTGCGAGCTCGGCTTCTTGCTCGGTCGGCTTGATCACACCATCCGTTATCCACTCTCGCCGACCTTCGTACTCGCGCTCACGTGCGTTGTCGTCATCATTTGTTCGTTTGAATCGTACGGCTGCATGACACAATGGTCGAGGATCCCAGCTCTTGGGATCAAGTAGGAATCCACGCGAGAGTTCTTTCCACCGTTGCACACTTTGGTCATATTCGACATCGTTGGGCTGACAGCACACTATCTCAGCAACCAGCAATGGCATGACCACACCCCCTTTGGCTTCGGCTTCGGGTGAATTCGCAAGTGTGGCAAAGTGGGAGCGTGCATGCGTAAGAATCTCGTCCAGTGTCATGGACTCGACCGTCTCGATATGAAGTTCATCTTCACCCTGTACAATCACACGGCCATCGGTGTCTGCCTCGGCGACAAGTGGTGTGAGCCAGTGCAGCTTGGGCAAGACAACGAAGCGACTTTCACCGAATCGTGCCATATCATTCGCACAGACACGAGTGGCAAACTCTTGGTCAAGATCGGATGCCCACCATCCACGTAAATGATCCACACCAATACTGGGGTTATGGCGTCGTTGGGATTCCTCGCAGCGATCCTGACTTGTCGGATTTCGATGGAACAACCAGTCATGACCACGCGACACTTCACTGGTTGAATTAAAATGATGGAGGGGATAAAAGAGGTACCCTTTCAAAACCATGCGTGAAACCACACGGTCACTATAATGATCTTGTAGCCATCGCTGTACGCTTTCACCACGACACATGTCGAGTTTGCGTGCGACTTCTTGTACTCGCCACGCAAGGTTTTCACCAAGATGAGGACCCACAAACTGCTCCAATGGATATGCTGCTTGCTCCACATCGTCCTGTGACTGAGAACCGTCCGTGAGGGATTGGAACTGCTCGTCCAATGGATGCAAAAGGAAAAACTTGACGGAACATTCAACGTGGAAATCATTAAACGCATCGGTATCGTTGCGATCACGAATCACACGAAATAAAAACTTGAGCTGTCCGAGCGTTTGATTGCTAGTGGAAATGATTTGTTTGCCACGTTGAAACTGTACGATGTGCAAGAGCGGACAGCACTGGATCCAGAATTCGATCAATGATGCAAAGTACACACCGAGGGCCAGGGCCTTGGGTCGTGTAGGACTTGTTATGTCCGATGTCACGCATCCTGATCATATTATAGACATCAGAGACCAAAGTTGTGGTTAGAATACACGATGGAGTACTGTACCACGCAGGAATGTGATTAATGACGATGGATCAGCGTCTAATGCATCGAGCCAAGAAGCTAATTCCGTGGTTGTTGCGTCGCGATCATCGAGCCCAAACGCCACGGGCAGCACGGGAAATCGCGTCGCATCGATCAAATGAGGACTTGTGATGGCCCAGAGCAAGTCACGAACGACTTTACGCGCATAGAAACGAGAGCGAAGCGCTTGAAAAAGGTCCGATGCAGTGGAGGTCATGGTCTCCGCACCCATGGAATTGATGAGTAGCTATACTGTACTGTCTGTTTAGATGTTACAAGGCTCAGTGAAATAGTACCCCCGGTGGGTAGAAGGGTGTAGCCATATATGATACGACTGTCGAGACTGATGGCTGGTATGAGCGCCACAAAGACCCCAAATGATTATCTGATTAAACTCAAATCTCCACGAGCCTAACAACCTCGTCTCGTGGCAACAATAGTAAGAAGGATATGCAAAACAAAGCAAAAGTCGAGAATGAGTCCTTACGGCTCCATCGGTGACGCCTCTTGTTGCGTGCCTTGCGTCTCGTGCTTGAGCATCGACTCGGTCGTCGTACCACCGTGCGCTTGCTGTTGCGTGCAGCTACTCGTCTCTTGGCTGGCGCCTTGCTTTCCGTGAAGTGTCTTCTCACCCTTCGCCGTAATCTCTTGCTTCTTCTTCTCTTGGGCCAAACCAAACGGTGTCTTCTTCCACATCGTTTCGAACTCGTCGGCCGAACCATCAGAGCAAATCGTATGGTGCTCGCCTTGATCATCCTTGTTCTTGCGGCTCCACACCGTCTTCAAGCGACGTCCATCCATTTCACGCTCATGTACGGCCTTGAGACGCCCCGTCGAGTCTTCATAGCGGCGACGGGTGCTCACAACACGCTGACCCTTGTCGTCCACAACCGACGAATTGCTAAACGAGTACGATGAAAACGCACGCGTGCCTTCACGTTCAGCTTCCGGTTGTTTCTCCGACGGTTCTTGATCACGCTCCGTCACTGGCAAATCGCGGAAAAACTCGTCATCACCACGTGTACTGGGCGGTGCAAGCATCGACTCACTCAACGGGAACCGAGAACCGAGCATTTGATTGGCCATCGTATCGAGGTCCATCATCGACTGCTCGAGCATTGACATGGGATGCCACATCGTTGGGCGCACGAGATCCCACGTCGTGAACATGGTGCTTGGAAGATCGAGGACAGGAGGACTTGAGATCACACCGAAAAATTTCCGAATGACATCGTGAAGCATGGGGGTCACAAATGGGAAGCGGAGACACGACGAACAAACTGCCACATGCGCTAGATACGCAGGGAGAGAATTCGTCGCGTCGCAGAGGCAGCGTAAAAATATATACACCAACTTCAATCGCCCATTCAACCACGTCCCTAGAACCAATTTAATCAAAAATACCAAATTAAGGTGATATACTCGAATTAATTATATTTTACGGTAGGTATGAACGAAGAGCTCACTTTTTTGTATGAGAGCATTGAAGGATCAAACCTTCTTCAGCATCGAAGAAAGGGTCTGTATCCTGCTCTCCTCGTCCCGCGTGCGCCTGCGTCGCAGTTCTTTTCTCCGCCTGGTCTCCTCCGGAGTTCATGAAGCGGCACATCGTAGTCTCGGGCGTCGCGTGTTGCACTGGACTCGTTGCGCTGCTGTTGCGTCGGTTGTGGCATGTCAATGCCGTCGCGAGGTCGCATCGCAAGCGCCGGCGCCGGCGCCGGCCACGCGCGTGGATCGAGCAAGTTTCCATGTGGCATACGCCGCTTTTACTCCTCGGCGTCGCGATTGTGGCCGCGCGTCTCGCATTCTTCACCGATATCCTTGTGTTCCAGCATGGCCACAGCCACGACGACCATAACCCCACCTCCCTACGTCGAAGGCTTTGGTGCTGGCTAGAGTTGCCCAGCGCGTTCATCGCAATTGCACTCGCATATTTGATCTTTTTTCACGCACATGTTGCGCTGTACCACGTGTGGTCCATCCAATGGGACAGCACATCGGCCATTTATCGGATACTCTTTGTCTCCTTCAGTGGGCTACTACTGGGTGTGGTTGCCCTCCATGCGTACGGACGAGAAATGAAAGATCCAATTCTTACGCCACAACAATGGACAGTTGTTACCCGAACGTATTTTATGATTATCTGGATCGTGTTGGGTACCATGTTCCTCAAGTTTGCTGGACAATCGGCCGACGTCATGTGGAGGGAACGTGAGGTCGGCCGGCTATTCGTCATCAGTCCGCGTGGTCTCCACACGCTGCTCAGAACCGAAACATTGCTATCACTGATTGCAATCGCTCGCGGCATTGTAACCAGTATGAAGACAACGACTACTGGAGACCCTGGTTCGCATTCTCACGAAGATCCGGGACAAATTCGGTTTATTACGTTGGTTTCAATGTATGGGATCTGGGAGCTCCTTACGGTCGGCATCATCTACCGTCTGTGCAGTTGTGTGCCAGTGGTCTCACGTGCTCGAAGACTTGTCGGAGATGACGAGAACTCGTCCAGTGGAAAGCCTGTCTGTGGTACTCAGCCAGTGCTCCACTTTGAGTTGCTCAGCCCTACGCAAGCACTTCAAGAGTATTTAAGATCCGCCACTGGCATTGTCCAGAGTCGAAACCGGATAAGAAGTCGGTCTTCCGATGTTGACAACATGTACGAACCGAGCGAAGAGATGGACGTCGATGTTGAAGACCATCTTCTGCTTGATGAAGACTCGTTCCACGAACCTTTGTTATTTGAGCGCGTTGACGAGTAGAACGAGCAAACTAAAGGAATGGAAGTGCTTTTTTATTTATGACCGGGTGGGTATGCATGAGTCAGTACTTGTCTGCTCTTACGTTGAGCATGACGGCCAAGAATAGCATCACTCAATCCTTAAAGCGACGAAACTTGGATGTGCTGCTGAAGCGTGTACACACGACCGGGCGCGAGGGTCTGCGGTTCACTCACGCGACCAGGCTCGACACAGACCATGTGAATGTACTCTTCATCACCAAAATCGCTCATGCTCTTGGCCTTGTCGATCCAGGGGTTCCACACAACTGCATCACTCGGCTGCTTATGGTCACGGTCCACAAACGCCGACTTTTCAATTGTCACCACGCGCTGGCTGCCATTCAGCGCATGAATGCGCACAACAATCTTCTCAGGGGCGTTTGCGTAGACACTGTCAGTCTCCTTGTCAAACGACACGACGTCACGGCTCTCAGTCTGCTTAGTGCCGGTGACCTTGTCGTGGTACGTCAATCCCTTGAGCCCTTCCACGGTACAGCCATTATTACGGACATCGTCGACCGTGAGGTACGTATGCAGCAGCGCTTGAAACGAGATGTCACCGTCCGACTTGTTGACCACATGCAATGCGGTCGTAATGGCTTCCGCAAAGAGCTTGACTTCGTAGCGCAACACAAAATCATGCGGGTACATGGCCTTGGACGCATCATTGGCTTCGAGTTGGAACGTCGCGACCGTCGGCGTTGCATCATCACCAACTGTTTGTTCCAGTAAGGTCAACGACCAATCGGTAATACGCGCAAATCCGTGGTTTGGAAAGCCTGGAGCACTGCCAAACACTGGAAACACGAGCGGAATGCCGCCACGGATCGGTTTGGTGCCGTCCAACACAGCCTTTTCCGAGAGGAAGAGGACATTGCGTGTGGGTTCACTCGCCGTGTAAAACGACGTGACCGTTGCGCCATAAAGATGTACGTGAGCGCGAGCGCCAGACGAATGCTTGAGCTCAATCACACGGTCGTCGGTCATGAGGGAATTAGAGTGAATCTCAAAATGAAGATTTGCGGAGACCGTCCTGAAAAAGATCTGTAGAGACCTGTCCTAAATTAGGTCAATATAAACAGCCAATTAGATCATGAATTGATGCTCATCATGCCTATTGATGATCCAATCAATGATCGCGTGATCACCGACCGCGTCCGGCTCTGTTGTCACAGACCACTGTATCGATTAGAGTTCCATCAATCAAATGTCATGGGTATTCCATTGAGGTCCTTCATACGTCACTAGATTATGTAAATCTCTCCACGAGGACTCTAGCAATAGTAGAACCCACCAAAACCAAAGCCAAGACCACAGCCACCACCATAGAGTCCTGCACCCCAGGTGTTCCAGTAGCCAAGAGGGTATCGCCAGCCAAGGCCCCAGCCCAGACCACCAAAGCCACCAAGCCATTCCTTGTGCGCATCGGTTTCGTCTTCCTTCGGATACGCAATCATTGTGCGGTACATTGGCTCGCTCCCACTCTCACTCTCCGTCTCCGTCTTGGTCACTTGGCCAACATCAATCGCCGCCGCTGGGAGAATGGCGTCCGCGACTTTGGCGCCACCCGTGAGCACAACTTGGTCATTGCTGGTCGGTGCAATCGTTGTGCGCGAAATCGTAATCTGGTTGTCGCTTGCCGCACGATTCTTGTTGACCACGGCCGTTGGCTGACGCAGAATGTCCTTGGTGCCCACAAGCACAATCACACCACGTGGCGTCTGCGATTGAATCGACTGTTCCTGTTCAATCTCCTTCTGTCCAGCGGTATCCACAAAGTCAGCAATGCGGGCAGCGAGCGCCGATGGATCACCCTTCGCAGCGACTACAGCCGAGGCCTTGGTCATTACCGCACTGTCCTTGTCTGACGCCGACACAGCACGCAACACATCCTTCGTAAGTGTTGCAGTCGTCATAGCTTGCTCTTGAGCACGCTTCATCACATCATCAACCTTCTTGCGCATCGCCAGACGATCGTTCTGCGTGAACACAATATTGCTGCGTGCAATAAAGATATTGTTATCTGTGGCAAGTGTGTTCTTGTTGAGCAAGGCCGTCGCACGGTTGAGAATGTCACGGGAAGCCACACGAATGTCAGTATCTGCCATCCGTGGAGACTTTTGAGCACCAACTACGTTGACCGATGCATCGCTGGTCATGGGGGCCATCGCCGATGGCAAGTCGGTCGTGGTGCGCGCACCAATGACGTTAACGTCGGTACCAAACGATGTCGACATGGTGATCGCAACGAGCGTGGTAAAAATGGCCGCCTTCATGTTGAAACAGACGCTTAGTACTTGCTTGGGAGGCTTGATCGGGAGAACGCGAATCGCACAATGAGCATTCAGCTTCGGCGTTGGAGGATGGTGAGATTCCTGGAAAATGACGGACCCGTCGCACGTAG
>JAADWU010000354.1:0-13623 GCA_023336255.1 Pythium graminicola
GTTCGTTGCCGAGCTTCGTGTACTGACAGAAAGCTCCCAAACGAGCAAAGTCATTGAGGAAGTGGGTTCAGTGTTGGTGAAGATGTTGACAGACGTCTTCAAGCAGTTTCATCCAGAGAAAAAAGACCCCATTGCCCCCGAGAGCTGGACCAAAGGTTACGTCAAGATGTGCATGCACCAGCTCGAACAAGCCGCTAGTGCGTCCACAACCACTCCTGCCAAGACCTGAAGTAAGCGCACGCATCTAGATTAGATAGAGAGCAATTTCAACCCTTTCTTTCGTCCTCTTTGTGTTCACACGGCCCGAGCCTGAACTACAGCTGCACAGGCATTCACATCTGATGTAGTCTCTCTCTCTTCCTCTTCGTCCGTGAAGAAAGCAACGAGATCTTCAATGGCAATAAAAGGACTGGCAGCATCGGTGAGCACCCCCTTTGCGTACGCAATAGCTTCATCGACTTCGTGGATGTCAAAGAGCTCTTTTTCAGCCTTGAGCATGCGTGTAATGTATCGTGCACTGATGCATCCTTCCTCTTCTTCGTGACCTTCAGCCAGGTACCGAATAATATTAACGCGCACTTGCGAATGGGACTGGGGTAACTCGTCGGTTGGAAACGAATGCAAGCGATAGATGCCACTGAATTTGCGCAAGTACCCATGGAAATCAATATCGAGTTCTTTGAGTTCACCGGTGTGGATATCGTAGACAAGGCCGTGGATACGTGGGAATCCGTACTTGATCTGGTGGCGCTGGACCATGTTGATCTTGAAGATGTTGAGACACTGCTCGATGATGTTGAGCTCGACGATACGTCGGAATCGCTCGTGCTCTGTCGCAACCGACACGAGATCGGGTTGATAGAGACGGCACACTACACTCAACAACTGATCAGTCGCAGGTAGGTACAAGCGCATGACGTAAGGACCTACCATCCCGAATGTTGCGCAGCCAATTGTCCAGCAATCCCAGGGTCTTGTTCTCCATAGCAGCGCGCACACCACTGCATCCGTAGTGCCCACAGACGATAATATCCTTGACACGAAGCTTTTCGACTGCAAACTGAATGACCGACAGACTGCTAATGTCGTTGCTCACGACGAGATTCGCAATATTGCGATGCACAAACATCTCCCCGGGTGCCAACCCCGTGATCTCTTCGGCGGGGACGCGTGAATCTGAACAACCAATCCAGAGATACCGTGGGTCCTGTTTGGCGGCTGTGCGCTCAAAGAAATTGGGTTCGACGCCCTTCTTGGTCTCTCGCCAGTGTCGGTTGTTCTCAAAAAGATGCTGGATGGACTGGTGGTCGGCCTCCATTTGCTGCGTGCGCGCGCGAGGACGGGGATCTGGGAGACCCTTTCGACGGAACGGCATGGGGGATTCTGGAGGCCCCGTGTTTCGGCGCTCGAGAGGACTCGGACACGATCCAACAGTGTGGTTGTGGGTGGCTGCATGGGCGACGGGTGGTGGAGGTGGGGGATCGTTCGCAACGCGAGTACTAGGGAGCGGTGTGACCTGCGCGACCGTGGGGATTTCGCCTTCGCCTGTACACATTGAAGCGTTCGTTCACTCGTCGCGTGAGCTACTCATTGCGAGCAGCTCCCGGGGTTATGCGAATTAGGGGACATGGATACAAAACGGTCTGTAACTGATGGGTATGGTACATTGTACCCAGATTCAAGTAACCTCTTCTTGAGGTTACCTTCCTGCGAACCCACCTCTTGAATCATTTTTGAGAGGGAGGCAAGTGCAGGGGGGATGAGATGCACTGGCGTGTTGCTGTCGGATGGATTCGTTCTCCTCCTCTCAAGACTTCAGATCCGATCCACAAAACAAAATAAATAATAAACTCACGATCTTTGTATGAGTTGAGACGACAACATCCCATGCGACCAACCAAGCGACTACGCATAACCAGCCAACAACCGCCAGCAACGCCCACAAGAGGACCAGCACCAACGAACGACGACGAAGATGAGGTGGAAATAGAGGGAGAAACAAGGTTTTATATCCAAAACCTCGCGTTAAACGAGGTTTTATCTCCCGTCAGCTTCAACACCAAGGGGGAGGTCGGGTGGGGTGCGTGAACTCGTGCGTGGTGCTCAGTTGCGCATTGCGATTTTCGCCACCGACCGACCACTCCTCCCTCCCCTCCTCCTTCTCCTCTTTCTCCTCCGCCCATGTTCCGCCACGCGCTGTCCCCCGTCGCGCGCTTGGGCCGTCGCGCCACCACCGCCTCCTCCCTCATCCCCAAGCGGGCGCTCTGGGGCGACGCCAATTCCCTCGAACGTCTCTTCGACAACAACAAGAAATGGCGCGAAGGCAAGAAGCTCTTGGATCCTGACTACTTTGACAAGACCTCCAAGGGCCAACACCCACAATACCTCTGGATTGGCTGCTCTGACTCGCGCGTCCCAGCCGAAGAGATCACGGGTCTCGCGCCCGGCGAGATGTTTGTGCACCGTAACATCGCCAATATGGTCGTCTCCAACGACGTTAGCGCGCTCTCCGTCATCCAGTACGCCGTAGAACATCTCAAGGTCAAGGACATTATTGTCTGTGGTCATTATGGCTGCGGTGGCGTGCGTGCAGCCATGGCCAACCAACACCTCGGTCTGCTCGACAACTGGCTCCGCAATATCCGTGACGGTACGTTCTTCAATGTGGATGATTGTGTACGAATTGGACACTCACCCTGTGCTGTTCTGTAGTGTGCCGCATTCATTACGACGAGCTTCAGGCAATAGACGACTCGGAAGAGCGTCTTAACCGCATGATTGAGCTTAACACTGTTGAGCAGTGCATCAACATCTTCAAGATCGGGCTTGTTCAGCGTCACCAGGCCAAGTATGGCTTTCCGCGTATTCACGGCCTCGTGTACAACCTCGGCAGCGGTCAGCTCAAGGAACTTGACATCAATTTCAAGGACTATATCAAGAAGTACAGCTCCGTGTACAAGTTGCACTCGTTTGATGGACCAGATCCGGATAGTCTCCGCCGTGAAAAGCTCCAGCAGAAGGCGATCCGGACGCTGGCCAAGGACCACGAGGGTGACAATGCTCGCATCAGTGTCTCGTACTTGCGTCGTGCGATGGCGAACGAGCCGCTCCTCTTCAGCGAGACTGAGATAAGCGGTGCATTGGCCTTTGCCCAGCAAAGCGAGACCGACAAGTCGACTGTAGACATCGAGAACGTCGTCCGTTACTTTGACAAGTAAAGTTCCAGTACAATCATTTGAGTTCCAGGATGTATTACCCTCATAATAAGAGCCTCTGAAACTTTTACTGCTTTTCACACGTCACAGGAATATTTTTTCGTCGAGTAAAAATGAATGGTGGGTAGGGCTGAGCTGTTCGTAAAAACCCTTTTTACGACCATCAGTTCCAAATGACTGGATGGAGGAGTCACGCGACGACATTGGGCATCAGCTCACTTGGCGACTTGGCAGTCTGCAGCCATGGTCAAGCGCAAGAAGCACGACAAGGACAAGTACTATAACCTCGCACGACAGCAGGGCTACCGTGCGCGATCGGCCTTTAAGCTCATCCAGCTCAACAAGAAGTATGACTTTTTGTCCACAGCCAAAGTGTGCATTGATCTCTGTGCCGCGCCTGGCGGGTGGTGTCAGGTCGCGGCCAAGTACATGCCTGCGTCTAGTATCATCATTGGTATAGACTTGCTGCCGATCCGTCCGATCCGTGGCGTCAAGACGTTTCAATGCGATATCACCACGGCCAAGTGTCGGCAGATCATCAAGCAGGAGACGCAGAGCTGGCAAGTGGATGTCGTGCTTTGCGATGGTGCGCCCAACGTCGGCGCAGAGTACACCAAGGATGCGTACGTGCAGAACGAGTTGGCGCTCGTCGCATTGAAGCTTGCGGTGGATGTAATGGGCCGCGGCGCGACCTTTGTGAGTAAGGTTTTTCGCTCGCAGGACTACAATGCGTTGCTCTGGGTCTTCAAGCAATTCTTCAAGAAGGTTTCGGCTACCAAGCCCTTGAGTTCGCGTAACGAATCGGCCGAAATTTTTGTGGTTTGCGAACAGTACCTCGCTCCTCATTCGATCGATCCAAAGCTCTTTGACCCCAAGTTCGTCTTTGATCAACTCGACGCGCAGGAAAAGAGCATTACGATCTTTCATCCCAAGTTTGGGGTCCAGAAACGTCATCGTGAAGGTGAGTGGTGTGACAAGTGTGTGTCTATACCTATCGGCTGCATTCTCTAGAGTCTCTAGCGAACCATCGATACCTCCATTGGTCGCTAGTGCTACTTGTAGCCAACAACAACATCAAGCTCCTGCGTGCATCGTCTCGCACTTCCATGGCGATGGTGCGCAGGGGAGAACTATGACATTTCATCTACAATCGTGGGGGTTGAATTCCAGCGACTCACTCGTGTTGGTGGATCTGTAGGTTACGACGAAGCACTCGGTCAGACGCTCACGAACGAGTGTTCGGTCGCTCAATTTCTTGATTCGTCCGATCCCATTCGACTGTTGACCGATACGACGGCGATTCGGTTCCGACCGGAAGACGATGTCTATCGTGAACATCCAGAAACCAACGATGAAGTCGTGCTTTGTCTCAAAGATCTCAAGGTTCGTGAAGATGCTCATACATACGCGACGCAACACACGAGAGAAGATGAGGAAAAGCTAATTCCCCTCCGAGCCCCACTGTTGTTCCGGCGCCAGATTAATTTCTGGAAAACCCACCGGAAGCCAGTGCGTGGCGCTGACGAGGGCCTCCCCTGCGAGGGGCTGTCTGATTCTCTCGTGTTGCAATGCTCTTTGATTGCGTTGATTCGTTCCTCAGACTCACCTCACGTCTTTGTATTAGGTTCTGGGCAAATCGGATTTCAAGATGCTCCTCAAGTGGCGTCTTAAGATGCTCAAGTACAAGGAAGAGCTCCTCAAGGCGCAAGCTCCCTCGGAAGAGGACGACGAAGCGCTTGTGGCGCAAGCTACGGCAGCCGCGGCGGCCAAAGAGCCGGAAAAAGAACTCACGGAGGAGGAGAAGAATGCGCTCATTCGTGAAGAATTGGCTCAACTCCGCGCCAATTTGTTGGCCAAGAAGAAGCGTGAGAAGAAGAAGGTGAGTCGTGTCTTTAAGTGTGAATGTGTGTGTATATGTGCATCGCCTGGCGTGTTCCCAGTAGTCCTTGTCCACTCCTTGGACATGATGAAGGACTAACCCTCCTCGACTCCCGTTAAGCGCCGAGATTGTCTCGTGACCCCCAATCTCATCTTGCCTCCCCCTCTGGCTCTGGTGATCGATTTGGGTTGCACAGATCTTTCTCTGTATATTCGTCGGCACCAATCCAAAGCCTCCATTGTGGCACGCTTGCCTGTCGATGGGTAGCGTCCTTGAACAGACCGGCTATTGACCGTTGCCTAGAAGAACCCCCACTGCAGCCTTCAGCTATTGGCGTTTTCGCGTACTGTCGAACGTTCAATCGTTCTTGTGCTCAGACAGAACTCTGGCGATGCGTGTGACCGTGTGTGTGTGTGACTGAACGCTTGATGACTGACTTTTGGGATCAATGTGTGTAGGAACGCGAACAAAAGCGCAAGCTTCGCATTCGTCAAGCGCTTGGTATGAACGAGCAAGGCATCGACGTTGCCGATGGTGCTGAATCGGCTTTTAGCCTGAAGGAGCTTGGTCTCTCGAAGGCTCAAGTTGATTTGCTGGAGAATGCCGGTCCCATCTCGGAGGATGAGGGGAGCGATCGGGATGGTCGTCCGGACTCGGATACCGATTTGGAGTTTGAGTCGGACGAGGACGAGTACACGGAACTTCTCGAGTCTCAGATGGACAAACTCTACGATGATTACCTCACTCGCAAAGGTGATGCCACCAAGACGAAGAAAGCCGTCAAGCGAAGTAAGATTGCCAAGCGTGCGATTGCCGGGGAAGCTCTCACGCAGGACGCGGAGATGTACGACGGTGACATGGAAGCGTACCACAAAATGATTCAAGCTGAAGAGGTGAGTGGTTCTACAATCTATACGTTGCGTGTCGCGTCGATCGATCGATCCCCCCATTCGTGTTATCTGTTCTGGGTATCGTCCGTACTCTGTTCAGTTGTCAAACATGGGGCATAGTATTCTGGAAGGCCTTCATGTCTGACCGACGCAGTATTATTTCGATACTACGTCGGTCCTACTGGCGTCCGACATTTCTATCGTCGTGATACGCGCGGACATGTTCTTGAATAACCTACTGACGGTGGATGTGTTTGTAGAGTTCGGACGACAGCGATGACGAGGACACTAGTGGCAAGCTCAATGTGCCGCTCAAGTTCAAGGAGAAGCCGAATGCCGCTGTGTCGCGCTGGTTCTCGGAGAACAAATTGTTTGCTGGCGTGGAAGACGACGCCGACGTCGTTATGAGTGGTCGCAAGTCGATGACGTCGGCAATTCCTGAGATGCCCAAGACCGACAAGCAGATCCGTAAGGAGAAGCGCAAGGCCGCGAAGGAACGTCAAGAGCGTCGGGAGCGCAAGAAGCTCAAGAAGGATGAGGAGCAGTATGAGATGGAGTTTGGCACGGAATTTGCCGTCGAAGCAGCCGACGATGACGTGGATGACGAAGAGACGGGCGGTCGTCGCGGTGGAGACGCTGACGAGGAGAACGAGAATACCGTCTCAGAAGAAGTCAAGGCGTTGATTCGGTCGGGTATGGGCGCTGCGCTTAAGCAGACGCGTGGTGAAGACAAGAACGACGCGATTGAAGTGGTGGCGGGTGACAATGATGATAGTCAGTTGCTTCCTGTGCACGACGATCGCAAGTACGACTCGGACCACGAAGAATACGATGAAGAAGATCGCGCCAAGACACTCGCGTTGGCGACCATGATGATCCGCAAGACGAACGCCAAGGACATGATTGACGCGAGCTACAATCGGTACGCATGGAATGACTCGGCGGATCTTCCCGATTGGTTTCTCGACGATGAAGAAAAGCACTATCGTCCGCAAGTGCCTATTCCGAAGAAACTCTTTGAGCAAATGAAGGAACGATTCATGGCGTTGGCAACCAAACCGATCAAGAAGGTTGCAGAAGCCCGTGGACGCAAGCAACGTCAGCAGCTAAAGAAGCTCAAGGCGGCCAAGAAGAAGGCGGCAGATATTGCCAACCTCCCGGACATGTCGACTCGTGAAAAACTCAAGGCCATTGATCGAGCCATGAAGGGCGCCAAGCTCAAGAAGGAGCAGAAAGTCTATGTCATTTCACGTCGCGGTGGTCGTACTTCAACGGCACAGTCGGCCGGCAAGAAGCCAGCGGGCAAAGTCAAATTGGTGGATGCGCGTATGCGCAAGGACAAGCGCAACGCCGAGATCAAGGACAAGCGCGGCCGCAAGAAGAAGAGATAAATGGTGCGATTCTGGATTCCATAGACCTTGCAGTAGTATATAAGTTATGGCAACAACAACGTTTTGATTCATTCAGCTTATGATGCAGTAGCTGCCCCTCGCCATTCCCACTCGTCATGTTGCACCATCAACGTGATCGTTGGCGTCGTGGGTGAAGGTCCTAAGGGTGACGGCAATGTAGTAGTGGACGGAGGCCCAACGGTGCGATGGAGAAAGAAATATCTCGACGAATGGTCGCGTGGAGCTGGGGTGGTCTCTTCAACTGCTGGCATCTGGCGTTGCCGTCTCTGCTCAAACACTGTTGCGCTGATCTTGTTGAAGGCGCACACGGGACATGGCGCCTCAACGTGGCTCCGTTTGTACTCAGTCAGGAGCAACTGCTTGGTCGCAAAGAGCGGAGTTGGAAGTGCCGTCATGCGCTTTTCAAACTCGGGTAGCACGTCTTCATCAAAGATGCGCTTAGGGAAGAAATGACCACAAGAAAACGCTTTGACGTGGGTCTCGAGCGGATCACTCTTGCCGATGGCCTGGGCCGAGTGCGGTTCAATCCGCACGGCCCGCACAGTCAAATCGTTCTTCTCAATATTTTCTTTGACCACATCGACGAGTGGCAAAGGCCCCGCGGTCGTCATGCTGTCATGCGACTGATGATCCAGCAACCACATGCACACGTGGAAGAGAAATTGACCCGAGAACGGCAATGCGTGGCAGCGTCGAACCCACGCCTTGTCACGTTCGTCAAAGCCCTCGTTTCCATTCCCTGTCTTTGGCAGTGCGAGACTCTTGGACGGATGAAGTCCTTTGCTACCGACACGCTCAATGATTTCGCTAAAGAAAATGCGGGACAAGGGCGATGCGACGTGAGTAAATACCTTGGGATCGATAAGATAGACCTCGAGGTCGGCGCGAGCAAGACCGTACTCGAACCACTTGACCATGAGCCGCGCAAGGATCGCCGCACGAGTCGTGTCGGTGATTGAAGCCGACGACTTCAGTGGGATTCCGTGGGCCGGAGTTGGAGTATTGAGTACCAGTGCGTCGACCATGCCTAGTAACTCGGAGCGAATGGGTGCAAGATCGTCCGACTCGTCACGAGACTCGTTGGTTTCTTCTTCATGGACAATGTATCCCTCAGCGTCGGGATTATCATCTTCCTCGGTCATCGACTCCTTCGAGTCCTTGGATGATTGACGCCGTGAATGATGCCCTGGCTTCTGAATAAACCGTTGGTGACTGTGTAGTCGACACTCGACAGCATCCACGAGTTCGCCATGGGCCTCGTGAAGGGTTGCGGCGGCATTCCAGTTTTCAAAGTCCACGCACCGAGCAATCATAATGGGCGGACGATACTGCGTCGCGAGCTTGCGCAGAAAAGTCTCGAGTGTGTGTTGGGAGAATTGGGTCGATTCAGATTCCGAGGAATCTGGAAGGTCGTCTTCACCTTCAGAGTTGACGCGGTTAATCCGCAACAACAGCGTCAAAAACAGCTCGACTCGCTCGGCCGCGGTGGCCACCATGTACTCGGACGATGTAACGTCAGCGTCGTCGCGCTGCGCTGCGTCTCGTTGCGCCACAAACGCCGTTGGCTCGTCTACCTCCTCAGTTGACGATGGATCCAACATCGATGCGAGCTGTACACATGTCGACGTGGGAAATGATGGTAAATACCGTACGATCCAGTCGCGATGCGAGAGGATAGTTGGTACGGATTTAGTCGCGAGGAGGACGTCCAACTGAGCGATCATTGGGAGCGACCGCAAGACCACGCGGTGTGCTGGTGCTAGTAACTCGTGGGCAAACCCAGCTTCAAGCAAAGCTTCGACGGCGGTCGTCCCCGTCGGCAGTGCGAGTGCTGGCGAGAGACCTCGTTCGATCAGCCGCTTGAGCATGAACGGCACAGCGTCGCGAACGATTGCGACGGTGACGGCTTTCTGGACCTTGTGATGCCCGAGGCACAGCTCAATCATCTCGTCCGTCGCATAATCCGAGTCTTCCTCGGTTATGAACATTTTTTGAAGCCACGCTTCGTTCTCTTCCAGTTGTATCTGCGTTGTTGCGTCGCGCGGTCGGAGTGTGTTCTGATCGTGCACGGGATCAGCATTGTAACTGTGTTGGGCTTGCTGCTGGAAAATGAGCTCGGCCACCAAGATCGCGACGCGCTGTCGCTCGTGCAGGGTTTCAGTCCGAGCCGCAGGGCGCTCAGCCAACACGCGCTGTGCAAACGCGATCGCTAGAGTTTCCCCACCGATGCGTGTAAGTTGCTCAATAGACTTGGACGGTGGTGCTCGCGACACGTCATAGAGATCGTGGATCCATACCAGTAGCTCCTCTCGATTGGTCTCACGTCGATCGTGTGGGTGTTGTGGTTTCAATTCGGTGCAGAGGGTATCGGCGACTACTTCGCACAGAGATGCCATGTCGGTGCCAAGTGCGTAGCCGATCGACAACGCGTCACGTAGGGAGATCGTTCGAGCGCGGAGGGCACGAAAGAGCGCGAGACGGGACCATTGGGGACGACATTCGTACACATGATGGGCCGTCTGGATGACGTAGATGACTTCGCCAGTGCCGTCAGGCGCGCCGTCGGCGACATCAGTCTTGATCGAACTGCGCGTTTGTAAGACATTCTCCACGCGCTCATTGCCGTGGAGTGATAGGTAGTGAACGACGTGGGCTTCGTCCTGTGTGTGTCGAGATCCATCGTCGAATCCAAGCTGGCGAGATGGCAGCGAGATCCACGTCGCGATAGGCGTTCCTGTCGATTCATTGGTGCCCTGCAAGAGCAAAAGATCGGACGAACAGTACGCAATGTCCACGTCAACGATTTTCTCGTCTTTGTCCTCGTCCGTGGCGCTGCTCTTGAGTTGAGGGACTGCATATTGGCCCTTGAGACTCCACTGGAAATTGGAATAAACACTGACGTGATGATTAGTCGCGTCATACATGGCAAGTCCCGACTCGCTTGAGAGGAGACCATTGATCGCGCACAGTCGCACGTCGGGTTTGTTTTTCTTGATGCGTTGTGGTCGAAAATCCATGTCTTCGACAAAGTGCTCTGGAAACGTTTTGATCACATAGGTTTCGGCCATCGACGGACGCGGAAGAAATCGTTGAAATGTGGACGGTGAGGTGGCACCCGTGGACTCGGTGGTCGTTGCGTCTGTGCCGCTACTCGCCCGTGGTGGTGGCTTGAGGGTCTTCTTCTCGAGCACGACGCGATAGTATTTGGTCATCGGCCCTTGGCCGTCGGCTACCGACTCGGCACGCGTCGTCACGAGCATCGACGTGCGTTTCTCCTTTCGAAAACTCTCGTAAAACAGCTCGATGGAAACGATCGTTCCGGCCTGTTGCAGTTCGCACCGACATTCTTCAGCATTATCTTGGACATTGACGATCGAAATAATGCTATCACTGCCGCCCACGAGGCAATAGTCCCTGCCATTCATACTGCGCCACCAACAGCAACACGTGACCGCCCCCATGCCAGTCGCAAACTCAAGTGTGCTCATCTGCGTGTCGTCGCCGGCCACGCGCGAGTGGTACCGCGCGCCATTCAGTCCGCCTGCTTCGTTTGTCGCCCGGAGATACGACGCCATGGGCGTCGTCATGACACTCGGTGCGACGCTCATCCACTCGCGGTTGTGCGGTGGCTGGTACGTGCGTGCGAGCGTCGTGCGGCGGTGCGTCGCTATGAGCGTGGCCACAGGCACAAGATGAAGACGGTTCTTGCGTGTAGACAGGCACGCGAGCCAGTCGCCTTCGGGGCTGAACGCGAGCGCTGCGATTGGCTCCACACGCTGCTGCTGTTGCTTGGTGTGGCTTGCCGCCAATGGGAAGCGCCAGTGACGCACGCGTTTGTCTTCTTCAACGCTGCGAACGATGAGAAAATGGCCGCCAGGATCGTCCCGTGATGACGACGAAGAAATCGCAAGGGCGAGGAGCTGACGACGCTCAAGCGCATGGGCCGCGATGGCGACGATGCGGTCGGTCGGTTGGTCGGTCGCATCGTCCAGTGCAAACGTCCGACGGATGCGGAAGAGACGAGAACCGAGCGCCGGGGGCGGGGTCGACGTCGCCGTCATGGCCGAGATGGAAAATGGAAGATCTGGAGGTTGCACGAAGGTCGTACGTGTGATCCATCCATTGTTGTTGAAGTGGAGCAGAGAATATTCAGAAAATAGTCATTCTATTTCGCTAGAAAGCGATATATAGACGCTTGGTTTTGCCAAATCATCGCCCCCACCGCTTCGTCAGCGCACCAATGGTCTCATTTGCCGATTCGCACCATGGACAACGCTACGTCTGCACAGGCACCACACACGCAAGCGGCGCACAGCGTCCTTTTCATGCGCTCTGACAACCTCGAGGGCCAGTGCGAGCCCGTGCGCGGGTGCGTTGGAGTGGATGAGACGACGACTCATCGTTAATTAAAATGGATCCTTTTGTGTCTGAGCAGCTACGACTTCAACACCGGTGTCGACTATGAGCGGCTCTTTGGGACGTATACCAACATGGGTTATCAGGCCACGAGTCTTGGTCTTGCGATCGAAGAGGTCAAACGCATGGTACGTAACCCGGTAATAACCTGCTCTCCAGTGGTCCATACCGACACAGTCGTTTCCATAGCGCAAATGGCGTCTGAGTGACGAGCCCATCCCCGACGACGAGACTGATCCCGAGCTTCTCGATCCCACGCATCGTGCGAATGTCAAGTGTACCATCTTTCTCGGATACACGTCAAATCTTATTTCTAGTGGCTTGCGCGAAACCCTTCGTTTCCTGGCGCAACACAAAATGATCGATGCGATCGTAACGACGGCCGGTGGCGTGGAAGAGGATTTCATCAAGTGTCTTGGTTCAACTTACATTGGTGACTTTTCGCTCAAAGGCGAGCAATTGCGTCGTCGCGGACTCAACCGCATTGGTAATCTGCTCGTGCCCAACGACAACTACTGCAAATTTGAAGATTGGATCAAGCCGATTCTCGATGACATGCTGCACGAGCAAAAGACCGAAGGCACGATCTGGTCGCCGTCCACGATGATCCACCGTCTGGGCAAAGAGATCAACAACGAAGACTCGGTCTACTATTGGTGTTACAAGAACAACATCCCAGTCTTTTGTCCGGCCCTCACAGACGGCTCCATTGGCGACATGATCTACTTTCACTCGTACCGCAATGAAGGATTGATCCTCGACATTGTGCGCGACATTCGCCGTATCAACGACATTGCGATCCGTGCGCCCAAGACCGGCGTCATTATTCTCGGCGGTGGCGTCGTCAAGCACCACATTCTCAACGCCAATCTTATGCGCAATGGCACCGACTTTGCGGTGTTTATCAACACGGGACAAGAGTTTGACGGCAGCGACGCCGGTGCGCGACCGGACGAAGCCGTGTCCTGGGGAAAAGTGCGCATAGACGCAAAACCTGTCAAGCTCTACTCGGAAGCGACGCTTGTGTTCCCGATCATTGTGGCCGAGACGTTTGCCAAGGACTTTCATCGTGACCAACAGCAAAAGGCCAATAAACAGTAAGATCCTAGAGGGAAAGACGCTGTATGAGCAATAAACGAGACCTAGTTTCTTATCAATGAGCTATGGTCGTCGCTTTGCGAGGGGTCGAGGTCTTGGGGAACACTGCCTTGCGTGGTACACATGCGAGTTCTTGCTCCAGATCGCCGTGGAAGAGCTCCTGGAGGATGTTGAATACTGTGTTCTCTAACACTGTGGACGCTATAGCCGCACAATCTTCATTCTGACGCGCATAGCGATAGACCATTGGCGGAGGCTTCGGTTGTGCTTCCTCCATGGCCTTTTGGACAGCGTCCGACGCCAATACGTCCAGAAACAACGTTTCCATCACGTCCATCACGACCTGTTGACACTCCTTGATCGCCGCTGGTGTGGTTAGAGTGGGTTGTCCACTCGGCTCGACAGTCTCCCGCGGCGCGACGATAGGAAGCGATTGCTTGGCGAGTGCATCGTGTGGATATACCCGTTCAAACACATCGCGTGTCAGTATGTGGGCGTAAATATGGACAAACACGGGATACGACGTGATAGACATCGTGTCTGCCAGTGATGCGGTGCCGCCACTTTTGCGGTTCGAATTCAACGGACTTTTCGTCCCAGCTGACGCCTCCTGCGTGGCGGTGGACCGCATTATGACCGATACACGCGCAGACTTGACCGACGGCACGACGTCCCCTTTGGTTTTCTTGGGAGATGCAAGGCTCTGCTCCACA
>JAADWU010000355.1:0-13542 GCA_023336255.1 Pythium graminicola
CGTCGCAAAGGCTGCAATGTCGCATGTACCACAACGCAAACCAATCGCTGGACGCTCACGTTGATCGGCTATACGCACTGCGAGCTCTGGGAGCGATGAACCCGCGGGGGTTGACGACGCGGCAGCATCACGTTGGATCGGTCGCTCAAATTTTCGGGTCTCACCAGCCACAGCGCGTACTGTCCATGCAGCGACACGCTCTGTTGTGAGCTCACTCAGGGCAATACGACCAAACGCCCGCTCGCCGTCGACAGGTCCTCGGGTCTTCTTGGGCATCGTGGAGGGACTGGGATGTTGAGGAATGATCGGCCGATTGATGGGAGCTCCTCGTGGCGAAGAAAGTATAAGTCCATTTCCGAATGATGGTGATTTTGTGAGTGAGGGTGATCAATGTACCCACTGGTTACAACGTAACCAGTTTAAACGGAAATAGTAACCTGTGCTAAATCAGGATCCAGTGTGTACCCGTAATCCGGTACCGTACCCCAATATGAAGTCGTCGCTTGAGAAGGCAAAGCACCAGCACTAGGGAACATGAAGGGTGGGGCCGTGGACCGAAGGCGCCACGAATCAGCGTGTGGTACAGGCTTTAATGTCCGCCGATGGTGTAACCGTGATCCATGTGGCCTCATTTGTGCCGCCCTCTCGTGGTTTCTTGTACTCTACGCTGAGATGGTGGTGGTGGTACGTACGATCGACGACCGTAGCTCTTGGTTTTCGGTTGATTCTCATGAGCTAGTCGTGGTTGTAGGGCGTGATTCTGTACCCGTGGATGGGATTCTCCCTCGCGGGAATGTTTCATATGGCCGCCTTTAGTACACTGTGTTTCCTTGCACTCGCGTCCCATGGCAAAAGTACGTTTTCGTGGGGTTCTCTACGGCAAGCGGATCGTCTCACGTGTGGAATTTGTTGTGGTTCAAGCCATGTTGACGGATCCAGGTGCTGTACCCGACACGGCCATGCCCGTCGCACTCGCGAATATACCTAAAGAAGACATGGCACGGTACGTTTCCCCCATTCGAACCCAATGGAAACGATCGACGTCGTAACTTTCTCTTTGGATATAGCTTGGAAGATCAAAAGTATCGAACCTGTCGTCGATGCCGTCAGTTCAAACCAGCGCGTGCTCATCATTGCTCAATCTGTGAACGTTGTATCATCAAGATGGACCATCACTGTCCATGGGTGAACAATTGTGTTGGTCTCGGCAACCACAAGTTCTTCTTGCTCTTTATCTTTTACGTCTTTCTTCTCTCGGCCTACGCGCTCATCTTAGTCTTTTTCCGTTATGCACGATGCATGAACGTCAAGTACGTGCTCTTCACCGTGGCTTTATTCTCTTCCATCGACTCATGTGGTTTTTCTATAGTTGCCCCACGCACGCAGCCCTTCGCGTGATTTGCCTCGTGGTCGAAGCGGTGCTTTTCGGTTTGTTCACCTTGTGCATGATGTGTGACCAATACAGCGTCATTACAACGGGAGCGACACAAATTGATCGCCTCAAAGGAGAGGTTAACAGTAGCCTAGGCATTCACGAAGTCTTTGGTGGTGCATCCGGCAAGTTCTCGTACACTTGGTTGCTACCCGTCGACGTTTGGTTTCCTAAGTACGTACCCTCACGATGAGTATCGTTATCGCATGCATTTAACCTCGTTGTGTGAACAGCACTTACAAGCATCAGATCCTTGGGTACGTCTTGGAGGAAGAATTGGTGATGTCCGAGGACGAAATCACAGAAACCGACAGCTTCATCTCGTCCGAATCGCCCATGGAAAAAGCCGTGACAACCAAGGAAACATTGGAAGGTGGCTGGTCGGTTGAAAAACATGTCCCCAGTGAAGCGACCGAAGTCGTTTGAACGATAAGTACAAACGTAAATACAGCATTTCGTCAATTGTACATTCGACATGCGACGCGCAATGCAACCCACTGTGTCGTTGGGTAGGACAGTGCACAAGCTTCTACACTTTGGCATGTCGCTCAAGGAAAGGCACCGGAATCGATAGTCTATAATTCGTGATGTGTGGACAAAATGGACAGGATAACACTTTTCACATGTTTTGCTTGTTAATGCTGATACTGCATTCGTTCCCTGCAGTATTCTCCTACTACTACTACTTGGACCTTAATCTTAAGCGATGACACCAGCCTCCTTTAGTGCACGGTGTGCATTGCACGCATGCTTCTTAAGTCGGGGATCTTCAATGCTTTCCCAGTCCTGGATCAGAGCAAGCACATGCTCCGCACCTTCAACCTTGGAAAGTTCTTCACTGTACAGGGAGCACAAGCACTCTACCACATGGAGGCTCTCGCGCTGCACCTCAGGATTCACGTTCGCGCCACCACCAGCACACTGGACAATAAATTGCCAGCCTTCGGATTCCACAAAGGCTTGGCGACATTCAGGGTGGTCACACAGCCGAGACAAAGCCACACGTACGAGCTTCGCAACGTTGGTATTCTTCGACTGTCCAAGTTGGACCAATTGCGGCACAAGGTTGGCCATGGCCGAGCGGCTTTCGTCTTCGGCCGAGAGCGAGATCGCACCAAGCACACCCTGCATCTGGATGTCCTCGTACTTGCTCTCAAGCAGACCCTTGATCGACGTCACACCATCACGCACGTTTGCGGGTGTGAGACGAAGCTTTGGCAGGGCCTTGGGTGCCGGACGCTTGACACCAACCGTCGGCTTGTTGTCCTTATCAGCGAGGAGACGGAACGTCTTGAACGATGCCTTGAGCTCGCTGTAAAGGTGCATGAGCGCCGTCACATCACCTTCACGACGCTGGGCCTCAAGAATATACTCCTTGCCCGACTTGAACAAGACAATGTTGAGGCTCACACGTTGGGTACCATTGTTGTTGCGACGGTACTCCACCTTCCACTTGCACTTGTCAGCCTTAAACTCGAAATCCGTATCAAGTTCCGAGAGCTTGCGGCCAACCACCGCGCCGACACGTTGCATCGATTCACCCTTGATGTGAAAGTGCGTGTGCATCTCGAGACGGAATGGTGATGGTGGAAGATCACGAGGCATAACATTGACATAGTTGGTACGGTCGACACGGGGACCAAACGTTGGAGCAGCGGTTGATTTGCTTGGTCCGGCGCTGGCCTTCTTGGCACCGGCAGCCGCAAACGACAATGGGGCTGGCATGCCGGCCAATCCCGACATGCTAGGGAGACCGGCACTATGCATCAGCGCACGACCACTGATCGCACCCATGCCAAGGGATGGCGCCGTGCCAACGGCGATGGAGCGGTATTCAAGCTTGTCTTCGTCATCGAGACCAAGACGTCCAAACGAGGGCTTGGCACCATCGGTGGTGCCACGGGCCTTGGGCTTTTCGTTGGCCTTCTTACTCGGGCTCGGCACCTGCTGCTTGTCCTTCTCTTCGTCGTGATCGTCCTGCTTACGTGGATCCATGGTGACTACTTGTGCACGAAGTGAAAAAGCCGCTACTGAGGGGGAGACGGAAAAGCAAAGACGATGGAAACGAGGCCAGGAACGACTTTCTCAAAATGGATGCTCTCGTAGTGTTCCCAGCACGTGCTTTCTGTGCGGCAGTCTACTGTACTGAACCAGTCTTGGCCGAAAAAAAGAGTGATGCCATCAATCGCGCCCACCAGCTGGGACCCGACACCCAAGAATCAGGCGGCCCTACCCCTGTCGACCAATAAAACCTCGATGTTTAGGGACTGCGCACCGGATCCGGCTTGTTTTGGAGCACCCAAGTGACTGAGATCCTGGTCAAAATAACTTGGGGAAAGCAAACCTGAGCAATTGCCATCATCACCAGCTGGTGGGAAGGAATCCACATGGCGGATAGGTTCCACCGTGCCACATGGCATGGGGAAATTTGCCGACATAGAACGCACACGGTGTCACTGTGAAAGAGCCTGACAAGAAGGCTGATCGTGGCGCAGCAAGTGTGCGTGACGAAGGCTAAAAAACCTCGTCGACTCCTCTTCAACATCCCGTGCGTGGAATGGTCCGCGCGTGTTCCGGCTCCCGCCCCGAAAGACACTGATAACTAACGAAGAGGTGTTCCTGGCGAGTAGCCAACTGGCGTATGAATCAGCACAGGATCGAGCCCAAAAGGTTCCATGGTTTCTCTGCCCGCAGATCCCCATGTGGATCAATCTAACCGTGCTGCTCTCTGTTCAGTAAGCAAGGGGAGGCCATCGGCAGCTGAGTAGGATCCCCATTCTGGATGCATCTGTGTGATTTTCGTGTCGACAATCGGCTTGCGACCGGCGATCTGACACAGTTGCACACGGAAATTCCCCCAGAAAAAAACGCTCTGTGCTAGTCTTTACATGCTCACATCTAGCTATCTTTTGCGTCGTTGCAACGGCGTCGACAGGCTGATGATAGCAATGGGTTGGATGATGTAGGGACACTTTGATACAGGCGGATGGGATTCTACTGTATGTAGGTAAAGTCGTCATCTAATGGGAACAGACAGTGCCGCGAAAGAAATGGCTGAAGGGATGATACATGTCGTTTTACAATTCGGAGTTTCTTACCGCCAAGTTCAATTATTCTGTGACGCATGGGCTAATCCACCGTCGACAGAATGGCGTGTGAAACGGTTCTATCGCCATATTGGAACGATCTGTGGGGTCGATGTATGGAACGGTTGCCGTTGCGGCATGATCATGCCATGAACGAACGAAAAGGCAGTCGCAGCGGCATATCAGAGCCCCAGATCCAAGATCTGCCTGTAGATGGTGGTAACGCCGATGCCGAGAACGTTGTGGTGCCCGTAGAACAATTCCGCAAGGTTCCGGCATTCGATCACAATGACAAGCAACAAAACTAGGGGTTCATTCTAGAGTTCCACAAAATGTATTTTTGTTCCATACAAAACATGGATTTCTACTCTGTTGTTTCTTTTCTAACTCGAACCAGCATAGTGGAGCAAAATGAGGCCAAACGCAATGATACCCATGCCGCTAAAGAACGCTGCGACAAAGTACTTGCCCGAGGGATCAAAGCGGTAGGCACCAGGGAACAATTCCTTGGCACAAATGCACATAAGCATACCCGACACGAGGCCATACAACGTGGCTTGCAGACCATAGCTCAAGCCACCACTCACAGCGGCCCAACCAATGGCCGCACCAACTGGACTGGCAATGCCACTGAGCAAGGTCCACTTGAACGCTTCGACTTTGCTACCCGTGGCGTAGTACACTGGTGCTGCCACGGCAAGACCTTCTGGAATGTTGTGGAGAATAATACCAATCGACAATACCAAACCGGTCTTGAGACCACGTAATGACGACACAAAGAGTGCCAAGCCTTCAGGGAAGTTGTGAATAGCCATGGCAATACCTGTCATGATACCCGCACGCTTGTATTCGTCCTTGAACTCACCATTGTTGTTGAGGAGCGAACTGTCGGCGGTGTGCGGACTCTGGAGCTCAACGTCACCACCGCCAGCTGGGGAGTTTGGAATCGGCGAGGGAACGAGACTCTTCTCTCCTTCTTCCACAGTATGCTTACCGAGCTCGGGTGGGAGTTCACCGTGGCTATGACGAGCTCCACCTTCCTTCCTGTCAAGCCAGTTGTGCACAATGTGCTCGACAATCAAAATGATCACCATGCCGCCAAGGAATGTGCCAGTCATCGCGAGCCAGGCGTGACCACTGCATGTCTTGTCACAGACACCACCACCTGATGTATCCCCACCGTACTCGTACGCCTCCGGATCCACCGCCCCACCAACTGTAAAGTGAGCCTGGAAAAAGCGAATTGATTCCGGAATCAAATCGGCCAACGAAATAAACGACATCACACCAGCGGCCAAGGCAAAAGCAACCGACAACGAACGATGACTCGCCAAGAAGTGTAGTTTTGGCACCGAGATGACCACAACCGAGAAACACATCGCGATACCAGCCAACACACTCATACCCATAGCAGTCCACACCACTTCTGAGGTAATGATACCCGTTGGTTTGACGTAGCCATCATCGTCTGGAGCGTCATCATCCACATCTGTGAGCTTGAAGAAAGCCATCATGGCGTTCTCTTCATGCTCCAGGATGTGACAATGAGCGACGTATGGTTCCGTTGTATCAAAGTTGTACTCGGTCGGACCACGGGTCGCCCCTTCAATGAGGAACTCATCCGGCGTACACGCAACATAGCAAACCTGTGTGATAGTGGTCGGTGGACGATCACCAGCGTTGGGAATCACGACAACATCCTTCAATGCGTTGGTGTCGATCGTATCGTCAGTCTCGCCACACTGGGCGTTCACCAAGTGCCAATGGAATGGATGCGGATCATCGGTTGGGTTCTTGAAGTGCCACTTCTCGACCTTGCCTTTGGTACACGCAAGCGATGCAAATGGCGTCGACATGTTGGTCTGGTAATTGCGGTAACGAATGAGCCCAAGGGTTGGACACTTGAGCGAATATTCGATTTCACCAAGCATGATCGCTCGGTTCTTACCACCCGTTTCCTCGAAGAGTTGCTTGAGGGACTTGTACTTGATCAGTTGGTTCGGGATCTCTTTCTTGGTCATGGTCGTTGTCTTGAGGGAGCTCTTGATGCGAATCTCCAAAACTTCGGGCATGTATGGCGTATCCTGTTCGACTGTCGGAATATCTTTGATCTCAAACTTGGCACCATCCTTTTCGTTTGAAAAATCACACACGATATCGTTACGTTCAAACGAAAACATGTTGAGGTATGGTTCCAATGGCAACACCTTCTCAACATACCCCGAGTCCTTGGCAATCACCGAGCACTTGTCAGCAAAGGGAATGGAAAAGTTGTAATTGCGCGAGTTGGCAATGTTGACAATACGGAAACGAACTTGAGCATTGGGGACCTCAACGTATGGCATGACAACCCCGTTGACGGTGTTGACGGTACCAAACGATTCAGGAATCCATGTCGTCGTGCCTGCTGGCTTACAGTTGTCATCCGAGTACTTGAGTTCACCCTTGTTGGTGATCAGACGATCACCAATGGCAAGTGGAATATCCGTTTCAATATCAACGTTCAGCTTCTTGTCCAGTTCCTTGTCTTCGATGATGTACAATCCCGAGAGACCCGCCCAAACATTCAAACGTGTAAAACCCATGGCGTGGTCATGGTAGAGCTTGGTCGCTGCCGACTGGTTGTTGAGGTAGACCATTTCGCGACTCTGGTTCATGTACACAGTTTGACGTGGCAAACCATCATATTTGGCCGGAGATTCGAGACCATGCACGTGCACCACCACCGGAATACCACAGTATGGAAAGCATCGTGATTCTTGTAAATCGAGGTTCAGTTCCACAGCTTCATCGAGCAAATGGGGGGTCTCGAGCTTGTTCCACCACGTGATGGAAATCGGAACACCTTTCTTGACCTTGATCGTCGGGCCAGGGAATGTCGCTGTACCGTTGAGGAGACCATAGCCATACACATCACCTTGCACACTGCCATCCGACGTCCAGTTGTGCTTGGCACGCGCGATTTGGAATTGGAAATTTCCACCTTTGGTCGCATCGAGAACGTCTGGAATCTTGAGCACACTGGTGTAGGGTTCCCAATCGGTCTTGAGGTTATCAATGGCCTGAACGGCCACAGGCGCAAGCGCGAGCGCCACGACGGCCACAAAATGCACCATTCTTCAATATGAAGAGAGACTTGAGCGGTCGAGCGCAAATTGTAGAATGAATGGAGATGGAAGTTTAGAGGGCTGGATCGGCAGAACTATAACGAGTTCTTAGTGGAACCAAAATTGGTGGTTCCATCCACACACCACTGGACGGAACAGGAACCACACCCGGCGTTGTCCGCGCGGACAGTCGCAGCATCTGAGCCATGCGAGTGTGCCTGTGCCATTCGTCGTCCAGATGACCTGGCGCTAACACACAAGTCGGGAAGAGCGGGTCACATAGACGAGCACAATGGAGGAGGAGAAGCCTAGCACCACGTGGCTTGGTCCAATCAACGGAGACGGTTTCAACTTCCAACGTTCTGTGGATTCATGGCACCCGTTTGGCACGAGTGAAAGGTTGCATGGCAGTTGGGACGGTGAGTGATGACCAGGCCAACATCGACAAGGCAAAGTTTATATGAAGATGTATATATAGAGGTTTCTCCAACACGGAGAAGTATGTGGATACATGGAATATTGTGAATTTGTTTAGACAGGGATCAAATATGTAGCAGTTAATCGATGGATAGCACACGGTTTTGCATGGATGGATCAATTAGTCGGTTGTGCCGAAGAAAGCACACTGGATGTTTCTTCAGTGTTTTTCATTGATAGAAGCTTGTACACCTTACGAGGGTGCAGGCACTGTGAAAAAAGGTCATTTCAGATCTCTTGTGCTTGTGCAATACAGTACAGTAGACCCATCGACTTGGATGATCCAGCAGAGAATCGATCTGCGATGAGCACGAATCCGCTCATCGGAGATCCTTTTTCTGTAGCGTACAGTACCGTAGTGATTTGGTGCACTTCTGTGTGTGGATTCAAATCGAAATGTCTACTGAGGTGGTTCTCAGATGAGTGTTCATCCCTTCAATAACTTTTTGGTGGTGGTTCTTTACGGAGCAATAATCGTTTGACCATTTGAAAGGCCTTTTGTTCCCTGTAGAACCGTTCTAATGGGAGATTCAATGACTATTGAAGAATGTTCCATTGGATGCACAGGACGATTTGTACGCTGTTCGAGTGTGCTGTTGCGTTCGTATGGGAGATCTTGACTCCCGCATCTTCAAGATAACTACTCGATAGTGAATCCGGAATAAGATCAGGCTGACTCTAAATGGATGTGGCGCAGATCCATACCGTAGCATTTTCATTTCGATCCAGAACAATCTACCGGTATTGCTGACGGTTCAGTTCCACCCTTCGTTTTTCTTTCCACGAGAGAACTGTTAAGATTTTTTTTGTGACAAGTGGTCTTTACTAGGGACCACCGGTCCGGAACTCCACAAATCACCTGTTGATGGGTATGTTCACATTCAATACTGTACAGTAGCGCGTGGCGGCACGGTGCCACTGGCATCTGCACCACCACAACAAGCTTCAGCTTTCTCAAACCTGAGGTGAGACGACTAACATGGATGGTCTTTGTCGATTGGTCCAGTCTCTTGCATATGTCTTTAGAGAATGTACCCATAATCTGAAGAATTTTATATATGCTAAGAGAATCATGGACGCTTTGAGTTGAGTCGCACATGACAAACGAATGAGTCACCAAAACCCTCTCTATGCAGCGTTGAGGTCGACGAAACTTCATTCCTTCGGGGTACACGAATGACCTTGAAGCGACGTGGATATACTCTTCATAGATTCTAGGGGTTCTATCTTATACCTTGGGTTCTCTCGATACAAACTCAATGGTACTTCAAGCACGTTTATTACGTAGTAAGATACGTACAATTTCCTAGGAGCTTTTGCTCTTTAGCCTGAACCAGCGTAGTTGAGCAGAATCAAGCCAAACGCAATGATACCCATGCCAGTGAAGAACGCCGCGACAAAGTACTTGCCCGAGGGATCGAAGCGGTAGGCACCAGGGAACAATTCCTTGGCCGTAATACACATAAGCATACCAGCCACAAGACCGTAGAGTGTGCCTTGCAAGCTGTAACTCAAGCCACCACTCACGGCCGCCCAGCCAATGGCTGCACCAATTGGGTTGGCAATGCCACTGAGCAATGTCCACTGAAACGCCTTGACTTTGCTGCCAGTGGCGTAGTACATTGGTGCAGCAACAGCCAAACCTTCTGGGATATTGTGGAGAATGATACCAATCGACAGCACCACACCCGTGCGAAGACCACGAAGCGAGGACACAAAGAGCGCCAAACCTTCGGGGAAGTTGTGAATGGCCATAGCAATGCCCGTCATGATACCGGCACGCTTGTATTCGTCCTTGTGCTGGTCACCGCTCAGCAACGAGCTCTCATCTGTACGAGGGCTCTCCGTAACTGCCAAGCCTACAGGACCGGCAGGAGAGCCTGGTACCGGCGACTGAATCGCCATTCCTTTCTCGGTTTCGTCATCGGCAAGACTCTTGCCAAGCTCCGGTGGCAACTCACCGTGGCTGTGACGAGGCCCCATGTCCTGCTTTTCAAGCCACTGATGGACAATGTACTCGACGACAAGAATAATCACCATACCACCGAAGAAGGCAGCAATGGTCGTCAGCCATGCATGGCCAGCACATGTCTTGTCACAAACACCACCACCCGAGGTACTACCACCGTATTCGTATGCTTCAGGGTCCACAGCCCCACCCTTGGTGAAATGGGCCTTGAAATACACAATGGCTTCGGGAATCATATCCGCCAACGAGATAAACACCATGACACCAGCGGCCAAGGCAAACGTCACTGACAACGAACGGTGGCTTGCCAAAAAGTGCAGCTTGGGGACAGCAATGACCACAACCGAGAAGCACATGGCAATACCAGCCAACACACTCATGCCCATGGCTGTCCATACAATCTCACTTGTGATCTTTCCCGATGGTGCAACGTAACCATCACTGCTTGGGGTGGCATCATCGACGTCGGTGAGCTTGAAGAACGCCATCATGGCATTCTCTTCATGTTCCAGAATGTGACAATGGGCCACATACGGATCCTTCGTATCAAAATTGTACTCGGCTGGACCACGAGTTGCCCCTTCAACCAGGTACTCGTCTGGTGTACACGCAACGTAGCAAATCTGTGTGATTGTTTGCGAGTCACGATTCGGACCAGCGTTTGGAATGAGCACAACATCCTTGAGTTCATTCGTATTGATAGTCTCGTCGGTATCACCACACTGAGCATTCACCAAGTGCCAATGGAATGGATGCGGATCATCGGTCGGGTTCTTGAAATGCCATTTCTCGACCTTACCACGCGTACACGCGAGTGTTGCCATGGGCGTCGATACATTGATCTGTTGGTTCTCGTATCGAATGAGACCCGTCAATGGACAGTTGAGACCGTATTCAATTTCACCAAGCGTCAGCGATCGTTTCTTGCCTCCGGTTTCTTCAAAGAGCTGCTTGAGGGATTTGTACTTGACAAGTTGGTTGGGGATCTCTTTCTTGGTCATGGTAGCGGTCTTGAGCGAACTCTTGATACGAATTTGCACAATGCGACCATCGTATGGCGTGTCTTGATCGACCGTCGGAATATCTGTAATTTCCAAGTTGGTTCCGTCCTTTTCATTGGAGAAATCACATACAATCTCCTTGCGTTCGTACGGGAACATGGTGACATAAGTCTCAAGCGTTGTGATGTTTTCAACGTATCCGGAATCCGATGCAATCACGGAACATTTGTCGGCAAAGGGAATCGAAAAGTTGTAGTGACGTGTATTGGCAACATTGGCCAAACGGAAACGAACTTGGGCATTCGGGACTTCCACGAATGGCATGACAACGCCATTGACGGTGTTGATCGTACCGTACGACTCAGGAACCCACATGGTCACACCTGCAGGCTTGCAATTATCGTCCGAGTACTTAAGTTCTCCCTTGTTGGTAATAATACGATCCGCAATCACGAGTGGAATGTCGGTCTCAATGTTCAGGTTGAGTTTCTTGTCGAGTGCTTCGTCTTGAATAATGTAGAGACCGGCGAGACCCGACCAGACATTGAGACGGGTGAGGCCTTGGGCATGATCATGGTACAGTTTGGTCGACGCCGATTGATTGTTGAGGTAGATCATTTCCATGCTTTGGTTCCGATAGATGGAATTGGTGGGCAATCCATCGTATCTGGCGGGGGACTCGAGACCATGGATATGTGTAACCACAGGGATACCACAGTAGGGGTAACATCCTGATTCTTCAATCGTCAGTGTCTTCTCTACCGACTGACTGAGGAGATGCGGAACCGAGAGCATATTGTACCACGTCACGGAAATAGGAACACCTTTCTTGACCAAGATCGTAGGGCCCGGAAACGTCACCGTGCCATTCTTGAGACCATAACCATACACTTCTCCACTCACTTTCCCATCGGACGTCCAGTTGTGCTGTGCACGAGCAACTTGAAAGTCAAACGAACCACCTTTCGTCGCATCTACGACGTCCGGGATCTTGAGGGCACTGGTGTACGGAACCCAATCGGTCTTGACATCTTCGACCGCCTGCACCAGCGCAGGAGCAGCCACGAGCGCAATTGCAGCGACACCAATGCGAAGCACCATCGCTTTCTCTCTCGGACGAAAGTGCTTGAGCAGACGAGAGGAAAAAGTCGAATGAGGACGCCAATGACCCCCACATTCTATATCAACATTGAGACAAGCAGTTGCTTTGAGCCAGGGAATGGTCGACGGCGTCGTGACCCTGCTCACCCAAGTCCAGCACGACACCGACGACTTTTTTCCACAAGCAGGAAGGACTGCGTGGCTTCGTCCAATGAGATCTCGTAGCCAAGTCGTGGGGAAGATCGGTAGAAAACACATCTCCTCTACGAAAATAACAGTATATATTGTTATAGAGGTCTCTGAAATCGACATTTGGTACGGCGATCCATTGGTTGGATAGTCTAATATTTGTTTATGAAGGTTTACCTTCTACCACAACTCAGATCATGGGAGCCACCCGATTCTGGTGGCAGAGCCACGCTTTTCTGGCCTTCTATCGCTGAACGGCCGTTTGCCGTTTCAGGTGCTTCTCAATGGATGCGTCACTTTAGCGTTGGTGTTCTTCATAGCTCACTTAGTGTTCCATGGCTCTCTATACTACGACCCACATATATGTGAGACTAGACGTCTCCCACATCGCTTCAATCATCGAGCACCTTGTTCTGACTAAGATTCGTTCGTTGGTTGTTCGTAGATAATCCATCAATCCTCACTTTCACATGTACAGAAACTAGTCAATTGGGACTTGACGCCTTGGACCAATCAAACGATAATGGCTTGACACCCTAGCCAATCCTGATGTCGGGTGTGTTGGGCAGGTGCGCTTGGGCACGCTCCCATCGTACTAAGGCACGTGGTCTCTACTGAAGGCAGAGGAACATGTCGTTGGTTTGCATCGTCTTGCTGATGTTCTGGTGGTGGTGGGACACGTCAAGGCGTGTGGATCAGGACCAACCGATGCAGCCGCGAGATGTTGCTTTGCGCATTCCCGCACGAGATCTGATCCATGGGGACGGAAGACATGCAAGTTCAGTTTTTGGGAGGCAAAGAACTACAGTAATGTTTGCCCCACTGAATCTACTGTTTTCTACGCTGACACGCCCCAGCATAGTGGAATAGAATGACACCACATGCAATGATCCTATGCCTGTAAAGAAAGCCGCGACACAGCACGTATCCGAGGGATCAGGGCAATAGGAGCCGGAGAAAAGTTTTGTTGCTCAGATCGTCATGAGTATGCCAGCCACGACACCATAGAGCGAAGCTTCGAGAGCATAGCTCATGCCACCACTCACAGCGGACCAGCCAATACTGGCACTTAATGGTCACTGACGAGTGTCCAGTTGATAGTGGATGCCTGCCACTTGCTGTCCGTAGAACAGCCTTCGGGAATGTTGTGGAAGATGTTCCCAGTGGACAATACCAATCC
>JAADWU010000356.1:0-13524 GCA_023336255.1 Pythium graminicola
AGAATGATGGTCATATACCTCTGAGTCTACAATTTATGTGTATATATGTAATTGAAGAATACGAAAACTAGTCAGGGTTGTGGATTAAAACCTCTGATAATTGATTCTCACTCTGGGTTCTTCTGTCCCACGTGGACCTTGCGTTCGCTGTCTTCTTTGTATGCGTCACTAAAGTCTACTAGCGCGATCACAACGTCTTTGTTCCCCGCGCTCTTGCTGCCACTAGTGACGGAATCAAGCGCTAATTGATACACCATCCGATAGATCTTGTTTCGCTCTTTCGAGTGGTGGTCCATTTGTCCCGTATGGCCGACGACGAGCGTTCCAATCCGCCGCGCAAACGCGCGCGTCTCAATTCCGACACGTCTCCGCGTCGCCGTCGTCGTGAAGACGATAGTGCTGAACACAACGCGCCCCCGACGCTTCCACAAACTACAAATCAAGATCTATCGGCGGACGAGACCACAGCCCATGCGCATGGCTCAATGCTACCATTCCCGCTGAGTGACCGCGATCGTGCATCGCTGTTCTTTCGTACATTTCTAGTTCGCATGGCATCGCCATTGCTACACTGTACGACGGGATCAGCACCCCCTGCGTCTACCCCATTAACAGATACACAACCAGCGCATGAGGAAGGAGGTTTCCCCTCGGCCGCGGCTGTGGTGGACGGGGAGATGCGACCCGAAGAACCAGCTTTGCCCGACGAGAATCAAGATAATACGGTGAGTGAACCTATGGAAGTGGATGAAGTGCCTACACGTCATCACGATGAACTTCTCGCTGATGCTGCTGTGGGTGTGGCGATGATGGCTACCCATGGTCTTGAGAACGACCACGAACATGACCATGACGGCGAGACCGTCGCCACCGAAGAATCCAACACGGATGATGAAGACTTGCAACAATTAAGTATGGTCATGTGTGACAATCTATTGCATCAAAGTGACTCGTTATCGTCGGCACAATGTTATTTGCCCAATGAAGTGAGCTACGATGATGTTCAACACTTGATATTTCACTCGGCCAAGGAACAGAAAGAGGTATTGGTTGAGAAATTATTCAAATTGATCAAGAAAACACCGACAGGTGAAGAGACGATCGCACGGCTTGTCAAGGCAGAGGATGAGACTGGGCTCACTCTACTGATGATCAGTGTGCGGCAAGAACTCGTGGGACTCTGTGAGCTGCTTGTGGACGAAGGTGCCGATGTGAACCAATTCAATGTAAGTGACAACGACCTGGTGGTTGCATAGGGACTAGGTCTAGAAACTCACTTGATGGTTTGATGGTATACATAGGACAAGCGTCCATACGCATTGCTTCTTGCCGCTCAAAAGGGACATGAAGGCTCAACTCGGTTCTTGCTGGAGCACGGTGCCAACGAAGAATCCAAGAACATGGCTCTCATCCCCGCAGCTCACTTTGGACATTTGCAAGTAGTAGATTTGCTGCTCGAGTTTGGAGCTGATCAAAACTATTCGAACAAGAAAGGCACAACTCCACTCATGCGCGCCGCTCAAGAAGGTCGAGACGCTGTTGTTCAATTCCTCATTGACAAGGGTGCTCTCGCATACGCAGCCAACAACGAAGGCATGACTGCCCTTATGCTTGCTGCTCAACGCGGTCATGCCAATATTGCAACGATTCTGATCAAGGCGGGTTCAGATGTAAACACCCAAACCCGCCAGGGCAGCACGGCACTCTTACTCGCAGCCAAGCGCGGTCACACCGAAGCTGTAGAGGCGTTGCTGACTGCTGGTGCCGATATTTTTCTCAAGGACGACCGACACAAGACGGCAGCTGATACAGCTCACCGACGAGGTCATATTGACCTGTTTCTCAAGATTACGGTCTCGGTAAGTGTTGATGTTACGGATTTTCCGAAGGATTCTGGTGTACTGACGTTCGTGGTATTTCTGTAGAACCAACTGCGGTTAATGCGCGAAGGTTTACGACGAGAACGGTACGCAGAGCTCATGCGGCTGTCGTCCTTGTATGTGTTGTCACGGGCCACCCTGGTTCCGGCGTTCAAGTCACAGGAACGCCATCGCATGAATGTGTTGTTGGATCGTACAATGCGGTTACCACGTCCTCTGCTGCAAAACATTGCCTTGTTCTTGCCAATGTGCAATGTCTGGGATCGTCAGCTAAAGTATCTTGCATACGAAGCACCGTTTCAACCAAGCAAAGTCGTTCAACACGGGATTCGTATCTTGGATGACATCCTCGTAAGTGTGGCGCTGGACGTGCGTTCTTCACTTCAAAGCTTTCGACAACGAGACGCTCACTATGGTGGACGGCATCTCGCTTTGCTTCGGGACAATGCCGAATTTCAAGGGATTTTCTTGACCGAGTGTCATGTCGGAATTGCTCCCGAGATACTTGGTCGATTACGTCGAATGGCGGATATTCAAGGTGCATTGGCTAGTTATGCGGCCGGCACAGGTATTCAGTTTGGTGTGGAAGTCGCCCAAGATGTAGTCTCGCTTGTTGCAGATCTTCTCGCATGGGAAGAAGCGCGAAAACGTATTGTGTTGCAGATGACTCCAACGTACGACTCCTTGGACGACGTACTCATCAAGGAGGAACCGACCCGTATTTAACCCATGGTGCTTATCCATAAATCCAGATCGCAATGGAGTGGAAGTTTACAACACGATTGTCTTGTATTTTCTCTGTCGTATCTCAAAGCAGGAGAAGTAGTATTGTGAGTTCTACTTCAAGTTTCCGATGACGGTTTCGAGGTGTCCAATATCGGCAGCAATATCCGTAATTGGCAATGCAATTATTGGACAACCTCAGCCAACAATAATTACTCTATCAGTAATTCCACTATTGACATAACATTCCAATAACGCAATTATTATTTATTGGGTGGGATTTGGGAGACTCAATCCGTACGATATTGCATTGTTACAGTCCCTGTCGTTCTCTCTCCTGTCGTCTTACGCTGCAGCTGATCGTGGTTTGCTCAAGATCCCACCATTCGACTGTTTCTTTGGTGGTTGCTTGGGTTCCGGACGCTTTTGTGCCGCGGCGCCTTTGATCGTATGACGCAACGCTGTACGATCGGCTTTGCTCATGTGTTTCTTGGTTTGTTCTTCCATCATGGCCGCCAAGAGCACGATAAGTGACAAATCCACACCAGCCGCGACGTCCATGAAATATTCTCCATCCAATGGACTCTTGTCAAAGTAGATCCGTGCAATACAATACAGTGCATCATTGCGTCGTGAATCGGTCGTAATGGTGATGACGGCATCACGGGATTGCCAATTGCCTTTGGCACTGAGAATCATGGGTTTACCAGACGCTGGATCCGTAAATCCGAGCAAAAACGGTGGTTCATACATCCCAATCATGTGGGTGATGACATTACACAAGGCAGTTTTGCTACTCGTGCCACCAGGGATCACTGTGTATTGTGCCTGCACGGGTGGTCGATCATGACGTTCCATCCCCACGACCGGAACACCATATGCATCGAGTAACAATCGACGACGATGTTGTTCGATGGAATCGGCTTCGGAAATGGGACCAATTCTAAAGATTATTTGATTGGTCTTACTATCCCGAATCACAAAGTCATGGTCCCGTGGTTGGGTCCAGAATTGATCTTGGAGGACCAGTGTCACGGGTCGATCTTTCACAAATCGTTTGTTGATCGTTGGAATGTAGTAAGACGGTGGAAAGACCACTTTTTGGTCGTGATACAACGTCGAAGGTGCGGAGCCCATGGTCGAATAGGAAATGACGACCACTTGGCTTGAGTTGTTGGTCGTCTGTGTATAGTACAAATCCACGGGTGCAAGTGTCCAACGCTTTGGATCCAGAGGGTGATGGACCTGAAGCCATCGCGTCACAAGACATCACAGTTGTCCAGATGAACCCATCGGTCTCCCGCATCTGATATCGACATAACTTCTATACAAATATATAGACAGATAGATCCAAGACGTGTTGTCGTGTTTCTTCTTGTCTGGTGGATGTGATGTCCAACGCCATGGAAAGTAAAGAAGAGTCTAAAAGTCATGACTACCATATATCAGATTCACTTGGTTTGAGTATACTTGTTCGTTGGACACTAGCACCCGAGGCCATATATTATACCAATCACCACTTTGACTGTAGTGGATGAAGACCTTCTTGTTCCCATATTGTTCTGGTTATAGTTGTTCTAGAGGACACACGTGACTGGTATTTGGTTGTCACGTGAGTAGTGTATGCCTCCCAAAAATCTGACCTCGTTCGTTGAACAAGGCGATTCCGATTTGTGATGGTCCTCGAACCTTGACTCGTTGGGCTTTTTGGTTCTATGGATACAAATATAAGCCTCAAATCCATAATATGACCTAGAATCTCTCATCCATTCCATCGATCTACTGTATCTTGGACTTGATAATCACGTGTTTGGTGGCGAACGTGGCTTTTCAACCTTGTTGACGATCTCTACTACGATATTATGGTCGCTCTTTCGTCAACAGTAGTCATCATACGATGTCAGATGCATCCATACAGTACAGTATTACAAAAATATTCCACGATGTTCTGATTGAGACGGGAACCACGATGAACCCATCGACGTGATTCAAGTTGCAAAGAACAGAGTGGACCTCATTCGAGGTCCATGTATTGGGGAGTGTAAGTGACCCGTTTATGTGCAAGTAGAATCCAGCTCACTTGATTTGAGTATACCACCCAGAATTCCAACGTCCGTTGGACACTGCTCTGTCATTCAGAATACTTGATGAGCTCATTTTGGAATTTTCTCTGCATTCCTAATGTCTGCTGTACTGTGGTTGGGTCTTGGCATTGGTGCTTTCTTCTTGGTCACGTGTATTGGTCTGGTATGGTCGTGTTGGCAGACCAAGAAAGATTGGAAGACCATTGATCTCAATGCTCCCCTCATTGGAGAAGCTGACTCACGGGCAAATGAAGCACTTGCCGTCGCCAAAGCAGGAGTATCAACTTGTCCGACTTGTGGGTTTGCAAACTTTGCCCATGTCACGATTTGTGTCGTGTGTGGGGATGCCGTTGGTGAGGAATCGACTCGTAAAAAGACGCTCAAGCGACGCAAGAAGATCACACCCCTCGCCGCCTACGCAGTGCGGGCTGACAAAGCCCAGCATCGGGGCGAGTGGATCCGCAAGACCGATGTCCAAGGTAAGATCTACTGGTTCCAGGCACCAGTCACTGGATCCAAGGGACCGTCGACGGGGTACACGCTCCAGTTTGAATCTTCATCCCCTCAAATCACCAACCCGATCAGTGAGCTCAAGATACAGTGGTTTGATGCCACAGCCAAAGACACGGACGCATTGGTTTTTCCTGTTGGTGCTCCATTGCTCGGGATGGCAACGCCGCTTCTTGAGCTCACGACCCAACCGTTCCCGACGCGCTACGCCGAGTTTGTACAGCGTGTGTCGACCTTGCTATCCACACAAAGCCGTATCCGTTTCCGCATCAAAGACGCCTCCAAGCCAATGATCTTTACGAACGCCATGAGTCAGTTCTTGAGTCTCCAGCCTCATGATTTGCGATGTGAGATCATGATCCGCCTGGACACAGGCTCAGCATTTGCGGGAGCAACCGAGTCTGTGGATTGGCATCGGGATTGGATTGCAACGCTCGGAGAGCAACTTGCAGATCCCAAGACGGGACTGTTTACGTGTGTCAATACGACTGAGCAGACGTATTTTGTAAACCCCGAGTCGCAGGCCATTGTGGGTGACGACCACTTGAACTACTTTCACGCCACGGGTTGTTTGTTGGGGAGTATGTTGCTTCATGGGGATCTCCTGGCATTTCACTTGGCCACGCCACTGCTCAAGATCTTACTTGGTCAACCATTGAGTGTTCATGACCTTGAACACTTTGATTCGGTGACGTACAAGAGTTTGACACGTTTGTTGGCCATGACGAATGACAAGGAAGTCACGTCGTTGGCGCTGGATTTCTCGGTGCAAGAGAAGCGTGGTGAGGAGACCGTGGCAGTGGATTTGATCCCGAATGGCCGTGATATCGTGGTTACCAACGACAACAAACACGAGTATGTGACGCGTCTGACGCAGCATGTGTTGGTAGAACGTGTCTCGGAGCAACTCTATGCACTCTGCAAGGGATTCTACGAAGTCGTACCCACGGAATTATTGTTGTTGTTGACCGATGCTGAAGAATTGGACTATGTGTTGTGTGGTCCTGATGAGATTGATGTCGATGAATGGGAACGTGAATCCAAGTACGATCAATACTTGTACGATCATCCAGCCAAAGATATTTTCTGGAAATACGTTCGTGAAATGCCCGAAGACTACAAACGACGTCTTCTCCATTTTGCAACGGGCAGTACACGTGTCCCCATTGGTGGATTTGCATCGCTCAAAACATTTGATGGTCGTTTAGCACCGTTTTCACTTCAATCGTGTGAACTGGTGGACAATGATCTCATCAAGAGTCAACCGTGTCTCAACAAACTGACATTGCCATTGTACGTGTTCAAGAAAGAACTCAAGGCACATTTGTATGCGGTCTTGGATCCCGAGACCTACGAGTTTACGAGTGGCAAGTAAGACTACGTACGGTCGACGTGTCATGGGGAAACACGTCCTTCTTTTTCAAATACCACAGGACAAATCAGCATAGTGTCGTTTCATCCCTTTGCCTAGCATCCCAACATACAAAATCATAGTTTCATTACCTGGTCGTCCCAAATTCCCTTGGCATCTTCCCGCCTTGGCGCTGTGAACAACGAATGACACGATGTCGGGTTCTCGACAACACTGGCGAGCGCACAGGTGCGACAACAGTGTGACGACCCCAATGGATGTCGATGAGGAGTTCTGGGTTGGATCCGTAAGGGCTGTCGCATCGTCATGATTGTCCACCATTAGGATGGCGCCAGTCGCACGACCGTGTGTTGCAACCTCACGACCAATATGATTAGGAGGAGTGAATCGCTCTTCAAGTTGAAGAGCTTGAAGTTCCAGCTCACATCTCTGGATCTCCGCATCTCTACCAGAGATTCTCTGGATCTGCTTGAAGTCTGGAACTTGATGGATGGCCCTGATCTGTCGTCGATCGTGTTCTGACAAAAGAACAAACGATGAAACACATGTGTGGTTTTCATGGTGCGCATGTGAAGCACGCGAGGAGTACAGCGGAGAAATGCAAGCAGAAGATGCAGCATCGACAGACGCAGGATTCCGGATACTCTGACGACAGGGTGAAAATCCCACACGTCACAGGTCTGTCACAATTGATATAGATTCATATATTTTTGGATATGTATTTTCACAGTGAATCGGACCGTACTCTAAACTGGACCGGTTCCATGTAACCGTTATTGCATCTTCAGAGTGAATGTGAATCTCAACTTCGTCGACCGGCATGTGAATGCGAGTAGACACCATCTTGTCATTCTTCTCCCAACCGTTAAATGGAGTTTCTAGTGCACAACGTATCCCATTCCGACCTCATCGTCGAGCTGGCATGGCAGCGTGAGGACGAGCCACGTGCCACGGCTGTCACGACCGTAGCAGTTGCCGACCACACGAACGCAGTGCCATTGAGTCCGAGTAAACATGGGGAGTTCAAGATGCCACAACAATCGTATGTCGTGGCACCGGACGGTACGCAGGTGCCATTGACGCTACTGGCCCGACCCAAGTTTAGTCTCTTTCAACAAATCAGCCAAGTCATCATGGATCGCGTGGCAGAATTGCGTGGCACTGAGAGCCATGGCAGTGTAGATTCCCCGCCCAGCGATGGCAGTCCGACCCAAAAGCCCGATCGACAACTCCATGCCAGTATGTTGGATATTATCGCCTCAGAATATTCCAAATCCGGGAAAGGTCGACGGGTGCGTTGGAAGGCAACTTGTGCCGATACGCAATCCCCCATTGGCTTTAATTTGCATCAAAGCCCAATTCCCGTTTCCAATATTCATGATTTTCGATTACGTGGGGGGCTTGATACCGTCGAAATTGTCGAAAAACATTGGGATCGTGTCGTGATTACAGCCGTGTATTTTCCACTCATTGCTTTGCTCTTGCCCAAGTGGATGAATGTGCTCAAAGAGTTCAAGTCGGAAAATAGCCAACAAATTGTGTACCTGATCAGTGGTGCTGGAATTCCTCGTAATGTTGACCACTGTATGCAAGGCAATTCGACAGAGATCACAGCCCAACTCATTACGGTCTTTGTAGACCAATATTATCCACAGATGCAAGTGCATCAAGTCCATTCTGGATCGAATATCTTTCGATTTGATGACAATGTGCAGTTTATGACGCGAGAGTTACGTCCACGACTCGAAAACCATCGCAACACAATCGTCGAGCGTAGTGGTGATGCCTGGCGTTCCCATTTCCATGTGACCATTGCCTATGCTGACGGTCCTCCAGCTCGATTGAGTGCACTCAATGCATCCCTACGGATCTACAAACCGTCGTATCTTCACGTGTGGCAGCTCAAGACCTATTGGCATGAACGCAAACTCTCGATGGACGATGTGGATTTTCATTCTTTTGAGAATATTGAAGCTTCACCCTGCGTACCATATCACGGTGCCGACGAAATGACCCAGTTTCTCGTAAAAGAAATGCGGGTGTTTCGAGACCAATTTCTTCAAGGCGAATCCATGGGAGAAGTTGGCAGTTTTTGGCTTCGCAAGTCTCGGAAGCCCGTGCTCGCGGTGTTGGTCATTGAAAAAACCGATGCCAATGGTACAAAGACGCTTGTGGCCTATCGTGGTATGAACTGTGAAGTATCCATGCCCACTGGTTCCCTATGTGCCGAACGTAATGCCATTGGTAGTGCATTAGCCCAGGATCCGACGTTGCAGCGTCATTCCCTCCAAATGATTGGTGTCTTGGCTGTGAACCTCGGTGGAGCCCCGGCGTCCCCCACGCGACTCGACGTCATTGAGGATTCTCCACACGCCCACACCACCAGTGAGACCGTTGCACGGGAGATGGAACCACCTTTGGCTGTCCATATTGCAGCAAATGGCGTGACAAGTCCAACATCCAATGGCAAACGACGTCTCACGAATACCAACTTGTCATCCCCACGCAAACCCAAGCGTCCACGGACATTCTCTTGTGACGATGCATCCGTCGAAGCGGCCTTGCAGCAACAAGATCAACAAGATCGTAATCCACTTGCACCTTGTGGTGCCTGCAAAGAGTGGCTTCTCAAGATCGCTGAAGCGAATCCCTCATTTCGTGTGGTCACATTTGAAAACGCAAGATGTCGGAGTGTATACATTAGTCAGATGATGTGAACAGGAGGCAGAGCTTTTGGAGAGACCGTCTGGAGACATCAAGTGGTGCTTGGGGCGCTCACGAACCAAATGATGGTCGTGCATTGTGCTGCAGCTGCTTGGAGAGATCCGGAACCTTCGAAGAGCTATGCGACCATGTGAACAAATGCATGGGAATAGACGATAGCAAATGCAATGGTCTATTTTCTGTGGCCAAGAGGATTTTTTTCGTCCAGACGCTGTGTTACTTTGTGGTGTACCTAATTTCGCATGGCATAGCCATGGCAACGTTACAACGACCAATCGGTGCCATTTTTGATTATATTTTCTCGACTTTCTGTGCTGAGATCTTGAGACCACCCCCAACCGACGGCGATAGTTTTGGCGCAAGCGTTTCTTGGTCGCCAAGAAATCTAGAAAATAGAGCAGACTAAGATTCAGCCGTGCGTGTTGATCCGACACTGACGGCACTATGCGACGTTGCAGAGTCGCTCAACGATGCGGCGATATTCGCCAAGCGTTTCGTTCGTTTGTGAAGTTTTGAGATTGAGAGAAAAATGGGTACACATCATACTGAAGCAACGGTTTCGTTCGTTTCCACAATGGTTCCGAAGTTTTGAAGAAAATAAGAAAAATGACTCTACGTGTGCCAAGTGCAGTCAGTTCCGATCTGGACTTCATCTTTGCCATGCTGTAGCTTCAAGCTGCCACTGCGCTGCCACGCGATATATATATTGCACTGGACGCTAAACGAACTCAGCGCACGTACCGTACCGGTACCAGGATATTGTTGTTGTAGACTCTGCCATCGATGACTCGACAGTGTCTCAGCACTTAATCTCGAAAATCCAGCGTCCAGATGGAACACCAGCAATCGACAGTAGTGTGGATCCTTGCCAGACACAAGCTCTCTGGACCTTCGCCAAGAGAACTTCTGTCTGGCAAGGATCCACTTCGAGTCCAGCTGAGAGTTCCCAAGTAAATATATCCAAAATATGAGTTTCAGACAGGCCATCAATAACGGAAAAGGTTAGCACAGCCTGTGCCAACCTTTTCCGTTGTGCTGCACAGCCAGCTTCACGTTGGGTTGGTAGGTGCAACCCTCTGTGAAGTTTACCAGGGTTCAGACATTCTGGTGTGCGGTGTCGGTTGACATGTCTTCTTCTTGGCTTCTCATATTTTGACAAGAAATAAAACCAAAAATCACAAAACGGAAAAACTACCAAAACCCAGCTTTCGTTCCCAACCCTAACGACGAATTGTAGGGTTGCTACATGATCTTATGACACGCTTGCGTCTGCAGACCGGAAACGAGCAACAGACGGGCCATGGCATAAGACACTTAAATAGTGCACGGTTGGTTTTGCCATGGCACAACGGCACAACATCGCTGGCACGTAGAGCGTTGTTAAAAAAGTGGAGAGGCGTTTGTGGGTGGTTCTCTCACTTTGGCACAATCGAAAAATCGCTAACGGTCCAAACCGTTTATCCATCCTCCTCTCGTCGCACCTACCAGCTCACTGACAAAGGCGTTTTGATTTTTTGTTCCCGGACGGACGTCAGTCATTTCCAGTATTATCCAGAGACCCCCATTGCAATTCAAAATACGTGATCATGGGTGTTGAAGTCGACAACCACCTTTTCGGCTCGCCCGATGAACTGCTTCAAGCGAATGCTGTTGCATTTGAAAGTCACGACCGTTGGATCCGCGAACAACAGGCTACGCGTGTCAAGACGCAATCGCTCGATGCAGGCAAGAGTAAGAAGCGCGCAATGCCAACGTCCACGACCATGCGTCGAAGCTGCAGTGACAAGCCACTGGCCGCCCTCGAGTCAACCCTCCACACTGTCGCGTCGACCCCGAGTGCGATTGACGATGACAACCAGAGTGAATGCAGTATTATCCAGGACCAAAGTGAGGACGCGACGAGTCATCCGATGTCAGGTCGTCGTCAACGTATTATGGAACGTGCGGACGAGATCATGCGTGGCAAGCGTCAAGTCGGTATGCAGCTAGGTGAGACGTGTCCCGTGTGTCTAACGGACGACGTCGACACAACTCTCTCCAACTGTGGCCATCGCGTACATGCCAAGTGTATCAAGCGTTGGATTCAATCGGGTTCCAAGTGCCCCGTGTGTCGTGAAGTCGTGACTGGTGTTGAGGAAGCTTACAGCAGTCCGTCCGGTGCACTCGACTGTCCGTTTGAAAAGGACTTGACCGACTTTACATCGGATGAATCCTCGAGTGCCGACAACAACCAGGCTGGCGAATGGGGATGGTTTGAAGAAGTTGAAGATTTTGATGACACGATGGATGAATCAGACCTTATCAAGCATCTCCACTCGCGTCGCAAGCACTCACTACAAGGTCAATTTGTTGGTACGGAGCACACAACGAATCAACATTCGCCATTGCTCAATCGTGAAATGTCGACCACATTTGAAGTGTGCCGAACATTTCTCCCATTGCGACTCGAGTACGACATTCCCTACGCCGAAAGCAAGCACACATTCTTGCGTGCATTGCCTTCGAACCGTCATATTGCAGCCAAGATCCAAATTCGAAGCTTTCGAATTGTCGAGTCCAACGTGAATAAGACTCAACATGCTGAGTACCTCATTGAACTACAACTCGACCGTCACTACTTCAGCCGTTGGCGTCGATTCTCTGAGCTCAGCAAGTTCGTTGGAACATTGGGTGCAAGTCAATTCCGTCGCTCCCTTGTGGCTTGGGGTGAACTCGAAGCCGAGAGCCGTTGGTTCAACCGCCTTGAGCTCAGCTACCTTCACAAGCGATGCCGCATGTTGGAAGAATTTGCCCATGCTCTGTTGCAAGAGAGCTCTTCGGCACATCCACTTGCGGATCTTCTGGATGGTTGAAGCTCGGACCAATCCAGTCAGTCCCAAGTGCAACCTCAGCTGCGGTATATACATCCAGCGTGAATCATGCTCATGTAGTATTTATTAGACAAAGTATTAGACGAAGTGTGTTTAGAGTAAGGTGCCATAGACCACATAATAGATCAATTATACCCATGCACACATTCATCTCGTTGTGGTTCAAATACGCAAGGATTTGCAGAGTTTAGAACGCATACTGATCGATCGGTCGCAAATGGACCTTCATGAAAATTTGATCGGCTCCACCCAGCAATGGTGCTTGGACTGGGATCATGGACCATTACCATTTTGCAATCGGCTGGTTAGTTCACTCCCCATGCGGTTTGGGGTTGACAGATCAAGAACAAAAACACGATCAGATTCGTCTAGACCAAATAAATCCAGTGATGGTATGATACGATCACACACTGGAAGCATACGTGTCCAAATTTTGTAGCTACCACTCCAGTCCATGTGCTGCTGTGAGTGTCGTCAATTAGAATAGGGCGCCCATCATTATGGTTTGTCGACGGTTGTGCAGGATTGTCTGATGCAACAACATGAAAGTGATCACCCGTATGGATAGTCTTATCAGTTGCTACTCGTCAGTCCGATTCCTGACTTTTCATAGTGTATTCTTTTCCCAAGCAGAATCATTCACTTCAAGATGGTTCTGTTGGAACTGGTTAGCGCCACCGCTTGGTACATTTTGGCCCGACCAACGGTTTGACAACATAGTGCTGCTTGGGGTGTTAAAGGCGTCTGACGCAGCCAGCGTCACAATAACGACCAACCGTCGGAGAGTTTCCAACAATAATAAACTGGGTCAATCCGAGTTGGCAAAGGGTCCCCAGTTGTGTTGACGTCATTGGCCAACATTCTGCATCGCTTGAACTTCAACTTGAGGTTTTGGGAAGTTGCATGGATGACACTTCGTGCTCATCAACCTACTTCCGTCAGAAAAGACACTGGATTGGATCATTTTTTAGACCAATCCGGAGTCCAGACAAAAACTAAAACGACATTAGGCTAGTCTTTCTGTTGTTGTGATGAATGCACATAAACGAGACACGTATCCATCACAAGTTGACTGGTGAGATCACTGTGGAGCACCATCAGATTTATTGGGAACAGGATCTCGTCTTCGTCTACAGGAAAGCTGAATGAATACTAGAGTACCACGTCGAGACTTGAAACACATAGCACATCCACGCTCGGAGTCCATACTGTAACTTTCCATCTGAAACACTAGTTTGGAGGACGATCTACACGACACACAGTATTCATATGCAGGACAAGCCTACGGTTTCTAAATTCTTCTCACACCATTCACTATACAAATCTTACACAAGGGACGAACCACTACGACTAGATGGTCC
>JAADWU010000357.1:0-13523 GCA_023336255.1 Pythium graminicola
AGCCACATAATGTCACGTACAGGTACGCAGTTCCTTTCGCTTCGATTTAGTTCAGTTCTCAGTTCATGTGATATTCCAAAGCTATGCGGAAGGGCTACTGAACGACCTTGCCGGTCGTGATGGTTCGAACCCGCTTACAACCATTTACGGCATTGGTGACAACCCCATGTCCGATATCCAAGGGGCAAACAATGCAGGCGCCCACTGGTACTCGATTTTGGTGCGCTCGGGGATTTACGATGGCTCAAAAGATCCTGAACATCCACCGAATGTTGATGCACACTCGGTGTACGAAGCCATCCAGCACATTTACAAGACCCATGGGCTTCCGCCGATATAGAAAAGAGAAAAGAGTGTGGTAGAACAACAATGAAGTATCATTGAGTGGAACTTAGGAAAGCAAGACTCTGTTCACAGGAAGTACTTGCAGTCGATGCCAATAGCTGAAGAACGGATGCTTAGTAGTCCGAGCCACCGCCGCCGAACATGTCACCGGCACCGCCAATGTCGGCTTCTTCTTCCTCCTCCTCAACAGCCGGCGCAGCGTCGGCAGCCGCGGCAGCACCACCAGCAGCCGGGGCAGCAGCAGCAGCAAAGGCCGACGGATCCGCAAGGTACGCCTTGTATGGATCAGCCTTCGCGAACGAGAAGTTCTCGCACTCGACGGCAATGGCCACGAGTGTCTTGAACGCGTTGGCAACCGAGTGCGGGATCGACGCAAGCGTTGGGAAACCAATCTCGAGCGAGACAGCGGCAATGTTGCGAAGACCAGCGACAAACTTGGCGCAAAGGTCCTCCTCCGTAAGGTCGAGGACAGCAGGGTCAAAGATCGAACCGTTGTCGTAGACCTGCTCGATCACAAGACCATAGGCGAACGGACGAATGTTGAGCTTCTGGAGAAGAGCAGCTTCGGAGTTGCCAACCTTGTCACCCTTCTTGATCAAAAGCACATCCGAGACAATTTCAATCTGACCACGGTTAATCTTGGTACCAATCGAAAGGGTCTGGAAGAACACAGTCTGACCAGGATCACAACCCGTTGGACCGGCTGGGATCACAACATCAACAGGGGCAATCGCACCAACACGAGCCGGGGCTGGGACCTTGTTGCCTTCAACAACTTCACGAACTTCGTTGAGGTCACTGTTCGTGAAGACGAAACCCACGTTACCCTTGAGGAATGGGACCAAGTTTTCAAGCGGATGACCAGGGTTCTTCTTGACATAGTTGTTGAACACCTTACGCATCAACGTGTTCTTACCCATGAGCACTTCGGCCTTGCCACGAAGCGAGAAACGAATTTGTTGCATTTGGCTCGAACCGACATTGTCAACATTCACCAAGAAGATCTTGGTGAATTGCTCCAAAAGAGCTTCAAGCTTGCCAAAGTATTCTTGCTTACGTTCCTGTGAAAGACCCATAGTATCTTCTTGTTGTTCTGGTTCAACGCAGTCGCTTTAACCACTGATCGGAACGTGGAGACTTGCGCCTGGGAATTGAAAATGCCATGACGATCTCACCCGGTGCTCCCCCATTCCACACCATCCAATCGCTTGGACCCCTTGGACATGGTGGGAACATCACTCTGACATGAATTATACATCGCAATGTTAGTGACATCGCAAATACCGGTATGATACCGATACTTCGTCGGAACATGTGTACCCCTTGCAAAAACCTCAAGGGGATCCATCCACAGAGAGGCGACGAGAGAGAGAGATCCCGACCGGAAGCGTGGAAGAGAAGACCATGACAGCCGAAGATATTGCGCATCAGGTCGTCACGTACGTCCATGATGTACTTCATTCGGAATGTGCAGATGCCTATATGGTTCAGATTCATGACATCTTTCGTCGTCTGGGGTTTCCAAAACCATATCCGGATGCTGAACGTTTGGCTATTGCCATTGCGACTGGTTTCTTTACGTTACTTGCCTACTTTGTACTCTTTGGCAAACGTCATCGTCGTCGGCGTCAAGTATTACAAGAAGAATTGCAATCCGCGTATGAAAAAGTGCAAGAATTACAAGAAAAACTGGCTGAGGTACGAAACACAGAGATGGAATCTTGGAGCACACAGATGAGATTAATGTATTCTGAAATTGGAAGATGGAAGTCGAAGAAGGTGCCGAAAAACCCAAGGAACAAATCCGTATTTGGATGGATGGTGCATTCGATATGATGCACTATGGTCACATGAACGCCTTCCGTCAAGCCAAATCCCTTGGCACGTATTTGGTTGTGGGTGTTAACGATGACAAGTCGATCACCGAATGCAAAGGCGCACCACCCGTCATGAACGATGGTATGTTACAGTTTGCAGTTGACGCAATGCCACAGAGATTAATCATGTTTGGTGATAGATGAACGCTTGGCGTCGGTCGTTGGTTGCAAGTTTGTGAACGAAGTGGAACCACACTGTCCGTACATTATGAACGAAGAATACCTCAAGCGCATGATCAAAAAGGTAGGAAATCTCCCTACAGCATGATTTTATGTCTTGTCAATGGCTAACGTGTTGATTCTGGTTGTAGCACAACATTGACTATGTGGTGCACGGTGATGATCCATGCATTGTTGATGGTAAGGACGTGTACGAGACAGCACAAAAGCTTGGCAAGTACCGTACGATTCCACGTACCGAAGGTGTTTCAACCAGTGATATTCTTGGTCGTATGTTGGTCATGCACAAGACCCATCACACGCATGAAGAATATGGTAATGGTCAGCTCTCGTCCAAGGTGGCAAGCTCGGACAAATCGGCGTATGAATCCCGTCCATCCAAGTTCTTGACGACCAACCGTATGCTTCGTCTCTTCTCGGTCGGCAATCGTGAGCCCAAGAAATCCGACAAGATTGTCTATGTGGATGGCGCCTTTGATATGTTCCACTCGGGTCATGTCGAGTTTTTGAAGTTGGCCAAAGCCGAAGGCACGTATCTCATTGTTGGTGTCCATAATGATGGTATTGTGAACTCGCATCGTGGTCTCAATTACCCAATTATGAACCTTCATGAGCGTGTCTTGAGTGTCTTGGGCTGCAAGTATGTCGATGATGTGCTCATTGATGCCCCGTGGCATGTGACCAAGGAAATGATTGCGTCGCTCAACATTTCGGCTGTTGTCCACGGCACACACCGTGACCCAGACCATTTGCCTGGCTTTTCGCTGGATGAACACTATGCTGCTGCGCGGGAAGCTGGTATTTTCAAGTCCATCAAGAGCCCCAGCACACTTGATGTCAAGGACATTGTTGCCCGTATCAATGAAAACCGTGAGCGTCTGGAAAAGAAGTTTGAGAAGAAGATGCAGGCCGAAGGCGAGTACTATGCTGAGCGATACAGCAAGAAGTAGTCATGGACACGACGACGGACAGGAGCGTATGAGTGTGCACATGTGCATTTACATAGAGAGAAAAACTCGAGCTTACGGTTGTAGGGGATGGTCAATACAGATGCAACGCTGGATCGACTGATATAGAACCCGCAGAGTCAGATAGCAATGATTGCATGTGACGCCACTCGTCAGTTCGCAATGAACTGGGACACGTCCAACGCAATCCCACGACTGTTTCCTTTTTCGAACATGCCACTTCGGAATCTGTCAAAGAAGATGGAGAGAGAAGACGAATAGCTCTTGCTCTCATCACTCATCCATACAGAAATCAAGTATCACCACAACGATTTTAATCGAAACCAATGAACGTTGGGCCCTGAAGAAAATGACGTTGAAAGTCACAGACTCGTCATGATCAAGCACCCGATTACCATCAACGTTTCATATAGTGTCATTGTCATTTCACATAACCTCTTATAGTTTAGTCATTGTACTATGGATATAGTATTTAACAACATCATTTAAAACAATAACCTTTAATAACAAATATAGTAGTACATAGTACGCGCACAAGACAACGTGGTTGAAGTTCAACCTGTGGAATGCCGAAAGGCGCAATCGCATGCAGTAGATTGCGCGCAAAACCGAAATGGAAACGAAGTGAACGCGCATCTCCCTATGGTCCATTGGGTGTCCATGAGCAAGATCAAGACCATGGATATCTTCCTCATTACCGAATTTTCATTCTCGTCGTGATCATGGGCTTTCCCGAAACCAAATCCCCAGCCGCGCAACTCGCTGAAGATCACTTTAATGATTTCTCATACGATCGTACCAAGCTCTTTGAGGACCTCAAGGACGCCTACGCTGGTACAGAATGCTCTCTTGTCCATGATAATTGCCATATCTAATGTAGTGCTATTATTCCAGCGGATCCCGAGGATGTGGGCGTGATGTGGCGTCTTGTGCGCGCAGCGTACGATGTTTCCAACCTCAAAAAGACCTCGGCCAATGAACAAAAAGATTTGATTTACTACGCCATGGACATTATCAAGAAAGCATTGCCCAAAGATGAAAAGAACCCAGCCGTGCACAATTGGTATGGTGTGATTCTCTCGCGTATTGGGGATATTGAAGGGACCAAGGTAGCCGTCTCCAACTCGCAAATCATCAAGGACCATTGGCTCAAGGCTATTGAAATTGATCCTGAACGTGCGGCAACCTACCACCTCCTTGGTCGCTGTACGTACTTGGTATTGTTGTGGATCATATAGAGCAAATGGCTGATCTTGATTGGGTATGTTTTAGGGTGTGCACGTGTAGCGGATCTCTCCTGGATCGAACGCAAGGCAGCTTCAGTCTTCTTTGGCACGCCACCAGAATCGTCGTACGATGAAGCATTGGGATACCTTCACAAATGTGATGATTTACAACCCAACTATTGGAAAAAGAATGCCATGCTCATTGCGGAAGTCTACTACAAGAAGAAAGAATGGGCGAAATCCAAGGAATGGACACAAAAAGCATTGTCCATTCCGAGCAAGACAGAAGAAGAAGAAACGGTGCATGAAGAAGCGACGGCCTTCCTCAAGAAATTTTAAGGGGAACCATATAGGTCACCTCAGTAGCTGATCACTGTACTCAGCCGATTGTTTTGATGGATGTGAAAATGTATGAAACACTTTCTTTTTGCGCATGTTTCCGTTTTCGCATTATCCATCATTCTGTGGATCACTGCTCCATACAAAAACCAAGTGTAGGGTCCTTTGTTGAAGTCCCACACTCGTCCGAATTTACCGCGCGACACGCCGTGGAAACCCACAGCAAACCCATTGCGTCGGTTCATGACGTGAAATCTTCAGTTGTAAACTTCCTGCGTTCCCGGCTCATGTTCATCGGTACGCGTATAAAGTCCTGTTTTAACGTCTCTAGCTGTTGCACTTATTCTCGCTTTTGCTGTATAGCGCGGAGTCGCTCTATCGCTGCTCGTTTCCCTCTCCGTCCCCTCACTCGCTTCGCGTCCACCCGCGCGACCCATCCTCTTGCCTTTGCCTTTGCATCACCCCCGCAGTTCGTTGCTCCGATTGCTGCACTTGCTCTTGCTGTCTCTGGAACCATTGCATTTACGGCTGCCAATAAGAAAATGAGTGATTCTGCTGTCGCGATTCTTGCGGAAGAACACTTTAACGACAGCTCGTACGATCGTACCAAATTGTACGAGGACCTCAAGGCTGCCTATGCAGGTATGTAGATGTCGTACGAATTTTTATGACTCCGCTATGCTAACTGCTTACTCTTTATCCAGCGGACCCCGAGGATATTGGTGTGATGTGGCGCTTGGCCCGTGCCGCCTACGAAGTCTCGGAACTCAAGAAGACCTCAAAAGACGAAGCGAAGCAACTCATTTACTCGTCCTATGAGATCATCCAGAAAGCACTCGCCAAGACTGAAGAGATTGCGGAAGTGCACAACTGGTATGGCATTATCCTCTCACGTATCGGGGACTTTGAAGGCACGAAAGTGGCCATTGCCAACTCGTACAAGATCAGGAGTCATTGGGAAAAATCCATTGAACTCAAGCCATCGTTCCCAACAACGTACCATCTCCTTGGTCGTTGGTGCATGACGATTTCCGATCTCTCGTGGATTGAACGAAAGGCTGCTGCGGTGCTTTTTGGTTCTCCCCCGGAATCAAGTTACGATGAAGCCCTCACGTATTTGCTCAAGTGTGATGAATTGGAACCGGATTCATGGAAGAAGAATTCGATGCTCATTGCACAAGTTTACTACAAGCAAAAAAACTGGGCCAAGTCAAAAGAATGGACGGAAAAGACGTTGGCCATTAAGATTGAAGACGAAGAAGATCAGGATGTGCATGACGAAGCGACGGCATTGCTCAAGAAGTTTTAATCTTCTGATGATGAGTTACCTCTCATTCAACGCGCCATCCTCGGATGAACGCAATGGATTTCATTACATTTTCATATACCCACCCATATTCACCAACAGCCCTCTTTGTTCAGGGTATCCTATGACCACATTGAAGGTTGCATCTTGGAAAAAACTGACGCGAGAAGAAAACACGTGGTGTGTGATCCTTCATTTCGATAAAACCTCGATAATGTCAGTTAAAACCTTATTTTCGGCTGACAGGTGGTTTCTTGAGGTTTTATGGGGATTGAACCGGCAGACTTGGCGGCCGGCGGCAAACGGCCCAAGCCCTACACCTTACAGCGGGCTGTGGTGGCAGCACAAGCCCAATAAGCGCGGGCGGGCGGCTGGGGAAAAAGCGAGTCGATCCGAACGAACGCGTCCACAGAAGCACCGTCAAGACGTCCCTAGTGACCTCACGACCTCAACAAAAGCGTTTCTCGATAGTAGAGACACGTGCGCATCCAGCGACCCAAGTCCCGTTGCGATCTGAGATCTAGAACGTCCGTAGTACGCGTTTCAAGTTGGCTCGCAAGAAATCGGGAACGAAAGAAAACGAGAAATAACTCGACCACGCGAGCGTTCAAGATCACAACCAATCCGTAGTGTACGAAGGACGCAACGACAGAAAACGGGAACGAACGATTACTTGAATCACGATGGCAATTACTTCGGACGAGTTGAATTTCTTGGTCTATCGGTACCTGCAAGAGTCAGGTGCGTATGGAACGAGGGGAGGACATGTATGCGATGAAAAGAGAGATTAATGCGAAGGAAATGGTCTATCTAGGCTTTATGCACTCGGCGTTTACGTTTGCGTTCGAAAGTCAGCTGGCCAAATCGAGTGTCATCAACACGGAGTTGCCGCCTGGAGCACTCGTCTCATTTCTTCAGAAGGGACTTCAATACGTTGGTATTGAAGCGCATATCAACGAGGTGTGTAGTCGAGTGTGTGTTGGTTATTAGTGGCGATTTGAGACTAATGTTCGTGTGGGGGAATCATGAATAGGATGGGACTGAACGAGAGTGTGAAGGCGAGTTCTCCTTACTGAATCCGCACATTTGTCGTGTTGCACAGTCGGCAACGAACAGTGCAAGGAGTAGCAGTTCCAAGAGCTCTAACAAGCGGAAGCGGAAGGCCATGGATGGTGATTCTGTGGATGGAAGCAAAGGACCCGAAGCGAACGGTGTGGACAGACCAGAAGTCAGTTCTGGGATCGTGTTGCTCAGTGGCCATGAGAAAGAAGTGTACGGCTGTCTCTGGAATCCAGTAACGAACACTCTGGTGTCCGGATCGAGTGATTCAACTGCCCGGATTTGGGAGATTCCCGATGATCTCGCGATGACAAAAGCATCAGTACCAGCACCAAAAGTGCTGAACCATGGATCAGGTCCTCTCAAGGACGTCACAACGTTGGAGTGGAATGTGAGTTTGCTGTATCTTACAATATGTTGGATGAATTGTTTTTGATAAAAGAATGATGTTGTGTTGTAGCACGATGGCTCTCTATTAGCATCGGGCACATACAATGGCAAGACACGCATTTGGACAATGGATGGGGAGTTGAAGCACATGTTTCAACACCATAACGGACCAGTCTTCGCGACGAGGTGGAGCAAATCGAGCAAGTTTTTGCTGAGCGCAAGTTTCGATAAGACGGTATCGATCTGGGATGCATCAACGCAAGAAAAGCGGCAACAATTGAAGCTTCATGAAGATCCCATCTTGGATGCGTCGTGGAAAGATGACTTGACATTTGCCACATGCTCGGCTGACAAGCGGATTTGCATTACGAACGTCGACGCTTCGGAGCCGTATCTCGTACTGAAAGGACACACGGACGCGATCAATTCGGTGAAGTGGGATCCGTCGGGACGGTTGCTAGCATCATGCTCAGATGACTACACCGTAAAGATTTGGGATCCATCCAGAGTTGCATCGCAGGACAACGGCGCAGCAGAAGCGGACGAAGATGGATCGAACCCTGCTGCAGATCCAAATGACATCAAGTCCTCGAAGAACATGTACCTGCAGAGTTTGCAAGAACACAAGAAGGAGGTGTACACTTTTCGCTGGAGCCGGACTGGCCCCGGATCTGCCTTGCCAAACGGTCCATTGAGCCTAGCAAGCGCTTCATTCGACACAACCGTCAAGATTTGGGATGTCGAGACAGGAACATGCAGCAGAACGTTTGAGCACCAGTAAGTGGATGGTCAGTTGCTCGCAAGAGAAATGAAGCTCTAACTAGGTTCTCTGTGTTACAGGAATCCGGTTTACGGTGTCGCATATAGCCCGAACGGCGAATTCTTGGCTAGTGGAACAATAGGGGGTGTCATCAACGTCTGGTCACTGAAGGTACGGCCACTAGCCGGCAAATGGTTTTGACATTGGTGCTCACAACACTGTGTGTGTCTTAGGACGGCACACTGATCAAGACGTATCAAGCGAACGGCGACATTTACGAAGTCAATTGGAACAAGGATGGCGATCTCATCTCGGCCTGCGCGTCTAGCGGAGACGTTGCCATTATCAACTTCAGACTGTAATATTAACGCCCTTGCTGTAGTTTCGTGGGTGACCACAAGGTAGACGACGATGAATGGAAAGAGACGTGACAACATTCATCCTCGCTGCTCACCCCTCCTTATGCGTGAAGAGCCAGTGCCTTGGCCGCCTTCGACAGTGCCGACTTGCTCGCGACAACAAGACAGTAGTGGGCTTGCAGCATGTGAAACTCCTCCAGCTCGTCGAATATCTCCAATTTTTCTCGTCTGTGTACATTGGTCAAGTCCGTCAGTATCTTTTCAAGCCACTACCCATCCATCCCACGCACTTGGTTCGCTCATCGGTGGTCAGGTACTTGTAGTACACGTCGTTCATATCCCAGCATTGCACTTGCTCAAAGTGATGCACGCGGAAGCGCTCGAGCTGGGCTTCAATCGTTGGATAGTCGGCAATACTGAGCAAATCACATCCACGTGCCTTGATGTTGGTCATCATCACCCGACCAAAGGCGTCGTCAGGAAGAATCTGTTCGTACAACGCATAGCTCACATCGACAAAGTATCCAGCTGACCATTCGATCCACTCGCGGGAGTACTGAGCCTCCATGTAGATGAGAACGCATTCAGAGACAAACAGCGTTGGGACACTACAATACGCAATGTGTTAGTATCTCGGCCCGAGAAAAAGAGAGCATGATTCTAAGTGCCTCTTGTCGATCCCCGCGGCTTCCAGCTTCTCCCGTGTCGGTGCAATCTCACGCAAGTCGCCAGGAATGAGATGGTAACCGGGAACATTCAATGCCGATCCTCCTACGAATCGCGACTGTGTCAGGATGTCCCAGCATACCTCCATATTCTCAGTCTTACCAGCCGAGGCAGCAGCTTGCAACTCAGTTGTCGATGCAAGACCCAACACTTCCATGAGCTGCTTGCGTCGTCGGATCGTCATGACTTTTTGTCGTGTCACGTCGGCAAAATCCATTTCGAAATACTCGCACGACGTTGGTAATGTACCAGTTTGTTTAAGACGAAAGTACATGGTATCCAGTCCAGCACCCAAAATCACGATTTGTGTCTTTTGTACAGTCTCGTTATCTTGATGCGCTGCAAGAAAGCGCGTGACAAGTGTTTCGATCGCGGCCACACGGGCATAGTAGCCACGGTTGATAATGGGCATCCGTCGGGACGGTGTCTTGACAAAATACTGTACGAACGCATCATCAAAGTAGCCAAGTGAACTGGCAGAGAGTTTACACAGCGATGCATCACCCGCTGTCGCCATCACGGCGGTATCATGCGCGGAATCCCCCGATCTTGATGCCATAACTATAGTAATTGTCTGGTGCAAAAGCCATCGTCACAAAGAGCTCACCTTGTTTCGCAATTACTATTGTGCTTTTCACCTCTTCTGTCTTGGCGTAACTCTATTTCTTTAATGCCCTAATTCGGTTGTTTTATAATATAACTCAACCTTAAATCAACGATAGGTGCAGCTCTCTAATCTCACAGACATTTTTATGGAGCTCAATCTCCTTATCTCAACGCCAACTTGTCGTTCTGGGGTCGAGATGTCACAAACAAACCGTTTTGGCGTGTCAGAAAGCGCCAATCCGGTTGAGTTCGCACAACTCAAACGCCAATCCGTTTCCATCGAGGTTGCTAAAACAACCATAAATCAACGTGAAGGTATCCTAACTCGTCCTATTATAACTCGTTGAAATAATAGCACCTGTCAGCCAAAACATCTGAAATGCACAATAAATAGATTGGAAAAACTGAAAAGACAGTGGTGACCTGGTGTTTCTTTTCTGTTTTAAACGTGCTTGTACTCACAGTCAATATCTTAACGACCTCTTCATGGATATGTTCGACTGGAACTAAAACTGTTTTTCTTTAAACTTTGTTTTGAAAAAAACAGTTTTAGTTCCAGATGATTTCCACAAAAAGACAGTTCGTACTTAATCGAAGACGTACGTTTGAAACAATTTTTCTCGGTTACAACTGATTGTGGTTAAGTCTGGTGATGTTAGATACGGAATAATATATTTCAAAATCAGTTATCATAATAATATTATGATAACATAATACGAAGAAGTCAATTATTCAAAAATAATATCATGACTGAAGAAGTCAATTATTTAAAATATATCCAGAATTCATTTTTCACACAGACAAAAAATTTATAATTCTAAATAAGCAAACGAGCACTGCATTCCATATTAGCGAGTAAATTGTCAAATCATTCGGTGGTTACAATAGTCTTGGCGACGCAGCGAACGTTCAATGTGTGATTTATTCCTCGTAGTATATATCGACTAATCACCTCTATGGTGCGGGCATCCATCACTTCCACGTGTCGAAAGTCCAACAAGCAGTAGTCGCTAAACCCCATGTTTGGATATGTTCCACCGGAAGAGAATCGACTTACGTGCTGTTGAAGCCGATTGCCCTGTCGCAACAGCGCAACACCCCAAAACTGATCTCCGCCAATGAATAGTGAAGTCTATGAACCCAGGAGACGTAAAAATCGGTCCTACATCGGCCGATATAACATAATCTGCCGGTGTACAGTGATACACCGTCCTGTAGAACTCCATCTGCCATGCTCGCTCGAGGAGCGTGTTATCATTGAGGATTCGCCCCAGTGTTTGGCGGAGAGAAACGTGGTCCATATCATTTAAACAGCGTAGAATCAACTCGTGGAGGGTTGTCGCACAAAAGTTGGTGCGCTGAATAGAGCCAAAACACATCTTTGCAAACGTGTGCCACATCACTGGTGACGCGAACTTGTACCGTTGCTCACCTTGGACCAAAATACCATTTTGAACGCACTCGCTAATAGTCGGGATGTCTTCCTCAATACCTACTCCGAAGTGAAGCCGCTCGAGACATCTGAGTTGGTCAGCGTTGAGAACGTCAAGTACTTTGATCGCACGAGTGGAAACAAGCGCGCGAAGAAACGTATGATTCGTACAAGTTGACTATGAATCAGTCCGCACCTTGTCTATCCATTCATGGGCAGATAGCTCTGGGGAGTTACTTCGACGTTGAGTACGGTGGATTTCATTCAAGGCAAGAACGGCAGCATAACAGAGACCAACGTGCCCACCAGTCAGTATCATGAGGAGGTCGCCAAACTCAGTTATCTTGTCTCCGAGGCACCTGTAACCCGTAAACCATAAGCGAACGTACTCTCTTACCTCGCCAACTTCAAAGTTGAGCTCGTTAATGCCGATGAAAATTTCAGGTCGCAATGTGAGTGGAATCGAAAGTCGGGCATATTGTGGACCGGAACCATAAGCAGTAAACATCAGCACTCGAAACCGAGTCTCATTGCGAGTGAAAACCTGCTCGACAAGTTCCCAAAAATCTGAAGACGTGGATCTAGTCGGACTTGATTCCGTGTTGGAGAGCATCTGAGCTTCGTCGCCGACGAAATACACAATGTAATTGTATTCCTTCATCATCTCAACTGCTTGCCACTCGACTTGACAATCGTCAAAGAAGACATCGTAATGTGTTGTGTTGGTCGACACTATCCAACGAGAAATTTGCAACGACGACGCATTGGTGCAATTCCAAATTTTGCTTTTCCAATTCTTGACACACTAAGGCCGCGAGAGAAGATTTCCCTGTCATCGGCAGACGCTTAACAACTAGCACGCGATAGCTCTCCAGCCAATCGATCAGTTTAGCCATCAACGAGCTGCGGGAAAGTGTTCGCTCGTTGAGAATAACACCATGTGTACAGTCATTGGAGCCGTGCTTGCCGAACCACCAGAAATTCCTCTCGACTCGTGTATCTACCGCAGACATTGTCTCGAAGGCGTTCGATGATAGAGGCGACGCGAATAGAGGGATGCGGATTATCTGCAACTCGAACCAAGTGAGTGGCGTTCTTCCTCTCAAGATCCAGTGCAATTTGGATCGATGACGCACCGTGATGACGTCGGTACCACCCTGAGTGGAATTCACGGTCAAAATAAAATAAGGAAGTTCCATTAGGGAGGAATTCCATTATTTAAGTGAGTATAGAGCCATAAATGAAATGTAAGTGAAAAATCCTGATTCACTTATAAGTGAAACCATAGACGGGAGCCGTGCCGCCATTAGCAGGCGGGTCCGCGCGCTAGCATCGGAGCGTAGCATAGGTCGGCGAGGCCCCTGCCCAACATGACAGATCCACTTATGAGTGGATCCCCGGTTTTCACTTACATTTCATTTATGGCTCTATTTTCACCATTATTAAAAAATAATTGAATTCCTCTCCATTAGGGGGAGTCAACCCTGTCAGCAAGAGCCAAGAGTATTTTTTGCAGGAAAGGAGAACTTTTCAAGCGATTTGATTGGCTGCGAGAATCCTGGTTTCCTGCTTCAAAATCGAAGCCTGGTTCGCTGATTTTCACACAAAACGCAAAAACCACATTCAAATACCAATTAGGCCCCAGTCACCGCACCTTCGGTGCAGTGACTGGGGCCGAATTGGTGTTTGAACATCGTCCCAATGTCAACTTAAACGCTTTTCCATGCCTAATATGAACATGCTCTCGATGAACGCAACACTATCCAGAATGTGATATCTCTTCAGGAACACCGCAGCGAAGCGAAGGTTGTGATTAGGGAGCGCTTTAGCGCAGCGGGCGAGAGCCTTTTTGTGTGGTTCACATTATGTTATGTTAACTCCTAATCAGATAGTCCGAATTTGTCTGAACGAAAAGCTAATCAGAACACTTGTTTTATCCGTTTGTAACCG